>JAODUH010010549.1:0-29550 GCA_027564835.1 Typhlichthys subterraneus
GTTTACTACAGGTGGGTCCTGTGTGAGAGGAGAGACAGTGTCATGTTTACTACAGGTGGGTCCTGTGTGACAGTGTTAGATAGTTGTACAGTAGTTTACTACAGGTGGGTCCTGTGTGAGAGGAGAGACAGTGTCATGTTTACTACAGGTGGGTCCTGTGTGACAGTGTTAGATAGTTGTACAGTAGTGTCATGTTTACTACAGGTGGGTTCTGTGTGACAGTGTTAGTTATACAGTAGTGTTATGTTTACTACAGGTGGGTTCTGTGTGACTGTTAGAGTTGTACAGTAGTGTCATGTTTACTACAGGTGGGTTCTGTGTGACAGTGTTAGTTATACAGTAGTGTTATGTTTACTACAGGTGGGTTCTGTGTGACAGTGTTAGAGTTGTACAGTAGTGTCATGTTTACTACAGGTGGGTTCTGTGTGACAGTGTTAGTTATACAGTAGTGTCATGTTTACTACAGGTGGGTCCTGTGTGACAGTGTTAGTTATACAGTAGTGTTATGTTTACTACAGGTGGGTCCTGTGTGACAGTGTTAGTTATACAGTAGTGTTATGTTTACTACAGGTGGGTTCTGTGTGACAGTGTTAGTTATACAGTAGTGGTATGTTTACTACAGGTGGGTTCTGTGTGACAGTGTTAGTTATACAGTAGTGTTATGTTTACTACAGGTGGGTTCTGTGTGACAGTGTTAGTTATACAGTAGTGGTATGTTTACTACAGGTGGGTCCTGTGTGAGAGGAGAGACAGTGTCATGTTTACTACAGGTGGGTTCTGTGTGACAGTGTTAGAGCCAGTTGTACAGTAGTGTCATGTTTACTACAGGTGGGTTCTGTGTGACAGTGTTAGAGTTGTACAGTAGTGTTATGTTTACTACAGGTGGGTTCTGTGTGACAGTGTTAGAGACAGTTGTACAGTAGTTTACTACAGGTGGGTTCTGTGTGACAGTGTTAGAGACAGTTGTACAGTAGTGTCATGTTTACTACAGGTGGGTTCTGTGTGAGAGTGTTAGTTATACAGTAGTGGTATGTTTACTACAGGTGGGTTATGTGTGAGAGTGTTAGTTATACAGTAGTGGTATGTTTACTACAGGTGGGTTCTGTGTGACAGGAGAGACACACAGCTAGACACGTGTACAATAGTGGTATGTTTACAACAGGTGGGTTATGTGTGTTAGAGACAGTACAGTGTATGTTGACTAAATCTCAAATATGTGAATGGATAATGTCACCACTAGAGCAACCAGAGAGCAAAGCAGACATCATTATCTCACCTGATGAGCAGATCCCGTAGATAGGCAAACTCACAGTGGGCTATGTTCTCAACTGCACATGTAGAGGAGGTGGATAAAAGTCAATTAAACTGTTTTGGTAGCAACACAGAAATATAAAATAGTATCATGGCATACACAAGACAGACCATTTCTCTGACTGCTTGCCTGCACCCATCCCCCAGTCCACTAGGTGGAGCCAGTGAACTAAAGTGAGTCACACCCCTCCCCCAACTCACCCCACTGCAGTAGTCCGGGCTAGGCCACTGCTGCTAATTCAATCTATTCGAAAGCCCTTCTAAAGAGATAAGACCAACTGTTTGGCAAATTCATTCTTACGGAGTGACCCAGTTTGAACATGTGTGTGTGTGTGTGTGTGAACCAGTGCCAGTAGCTCCTTTATGAGTGACTCAATAGAGCAAGGTGCCTTCTGTTGGGGAAAGATAGCATAATTAATACTGAAGGGAGGCCACAGCTTAGCATAGGTGGCTCAGTGGGAAGAAGTTAAGTAGAACCAAACGCTGGTTTACACTGCATGTAAGCTGCCAAGACTACCTCTGACAGAGGGAGTATATAAACCAGTATGTATTGGGATGTTTACCGGGCCACACCCATTGGCATTCGATTGCGCTCCCTCCCCCCACCCCAGATGTCTCTTTCTGTCACTCTTGAGACAGGGATCACTTTGTCCCGGACACGGGGGACGTCTAGAAAGCAAGCCAGGCGTCTCCAGAGACCACCGTCCTCTGACGGCTGGAGCCAACTGCCTGGCACACGACACCAGTGTGAATGCATCCATTGTCATGCTGACTCTCTGTGGTGATGAGCCCCTCTGCTCTCTATCCACTGCTGTCAATAACAGTAATGGACTGCCAAGCAGTAAGAGCATTTGCAAGGGTCGCAAGATCCTCCGACAATTTTGCTTACATTTTTCTTCTACTTTATAAAGGTATGTTAAAACTGTGAAGATATTTAATGAACTGTAAGTGTATATTAGCTTACAATCGATTACTATATATTTAAGATAAGTGCATATTTTAATTTATTTATTATATTACACGTGTTTTTACTGTGCATATAGGTGTGGCAAACAATGAATCACGGGGAAAAGCTAAATATTTACCTAATATAACCAATAGAAGGAAAGATGTGTACCTTCAATAGTTCCCCATTTGGTCTTCCTCCCTAGAAGCCTCCTGCCATTCACCTGGTACTCCTGGTCGCTGCCCACAACAGCAAATGGGATCATCTCCTGTGTGCAGGTCAAAGGTTAGGATAACTATTCAGTGACTAACATTCAGCACCAAACATTTTAGTGTAAGACTCATATTTAGCCTGGACTATACAACTACTGTAAAGTAAGCTTATTTATAAGTACAAATACAAAGCCCCGCTGGTAAACTTTAACAAGGCTTACAGTAACAAGCATCTGTGTGCATGAGCACTAATCTATCGATGTAGACAGTCAGAAGTCACATGTAGGTAATGGTTGAGGTGTGTGTGTCTCCTCACCCTTATTTTCTCATTGATCATTCTGTCCTCTGCATCTTCATCAAATTCCTTCTGTGGATAGACGTCGATCCCGTTGGCTCGAAGCTCTTCCCTGATCTGATGAGAGCACAAGGAGCGAGATCAAAGCACGCAGAATTAGTCGCCATGGCGAGGACAGAGGAACGCTGCGACAAACAGGCGTCATTAGTGGCACTGCCACTCAGATGCATGCACTGTTAGCCGGAACCTGGCTGCCGAGCCATCTACACACCAACGTATAATCAGCACGTAATCAGCATCAGCATTCATGCGTATATAGAACATGAACACACACACACACAACACATTGAGAAAAAGCGGTTTCCTTGACTACAATGACATCACAGCGATAATGTGAAGGAAAGCAGAAGAGCGCACAGAGGAAATGATGCATGGTAGACCGGTATACGAACATTTTCATAAGAGACAACTTAAAGAAATCAAGTTACATGAGGAAATTAAATAAACAAGGTGTGGGCCAAGGGAAGGAAGTACGGCGGGCAGCGTCACACCTTTTTCTTGAAAAAATCCCTCTCCTCTAGGGTGAGTGTGTCTGCCTTGGCGATGACTGGGACAATATTGACGACTTTACTTAGACGCCTCATAAACTCTACATCAAGAGGCCGCAGACTGCAGACACAGAGAAAGAACATTGCTACAATATTGACTATGAACCATAACATCACTGCTGAAGAATATGTACATCAATCATGCCAACTTATTGTTGTAATAGACTGTAATTGTGTAAAAAAAAAAAAAAAAAAAAAAGGAATTTGAGTCAACAACTCTGTAATACAAGGAACTAACACCAGAGGGCGGAATATCTTAAGAATGGTTGTGAACCTTTGAAGCCACTTATCACAAGTTAGCAGATCATACAGCATACATTATAGTTACACACAGCATGTACAATTATCAACAACTAAAGCTGTGCAAAGGTGAACCAGCGTTATTCTCCTAACAATAACAATGAAACAGCAAGGTTAAGAAACAGGCAGAGGAGAGACTTGATTTGTCAAGGTGGCAGACACTATGCTGGCCAGCACCACTAGGGCATATGGGCCCCCTAATGTACGCACACACGTGTATATACACGCTACACACTTGGACTACAGTGACCGTAGCAACCTTTGTTTGATAGTCAGAAGTCTACCCACCTCTCCATTTCATGTGTCGGTGTACACCCCCCGCCCCCGTAAAAACCCTCTAAGCCCACAGTGAGTGGAGCTAACCCAAGAGTGTGTGTGTGTGTGTGTGCGTGCGTGTGGAGGGGGTTGATCAAATCCAGATGTGTTGGGCTCTAACAGATCCAGCCAGTTAAACTTGGACGCTGTTGTTGTTGTTGACTCAGAGTGTCTCCCCAATGAGGGGATTATTCTGGGATGCCTTGCGTACAGGAAGAAGCATGCGGTGTGTGTGGCTGTTTACGAATAATAAGACAAAATGGACAGATGTTTTAATTTTACTCAATTTCCCTTTTCTGTTTCACAAAAACATTAAAATAAATACAAAAATAAAAACAAAACAATGAATTTGGAGGTATAAGTCCTTATAGGCTTTTTTAAAGTGACTGTAAAATAATCTCTTTGCAATGGTAAAACAAAATGGACAGATGTTTCTTTTTCCTCAAACTCACTATTCTGTATCACAAAAACATTCAAATAAACTGAGTGTGCACAGTCTACAGTCAACACACTGTATTCTTGTATTGCTCCGCTTTATTAAGAAGCATGGGTGTTTCTACTGGTTATCTGGTGAGAGGCAGGCACTGTTAAACTAAAGCTATTCCCAGTTACACAGCACTGCAGCACATTATCGAGGTGGTGGGGAAGAACTGATTACTAGTTAGCATCTACCGTGTCCGTCTTTACATTCATTTCATCGATCACGTTCTGCTCACTGGCATTCTGTCATCAGTGCAGCAGGGGGCAGCACTGAGGCGGAGAATTCACCCCCAGAGATGGAATGGATGTGTGTGAGAGTGAAGTCAGGCAAGGCTCATGTTTCCATAGCTGGGGTTGTGTGTGGTGTGTGTGTGTCGTCTCACCAGTGTCCCGTGGGGGGGATAAAGTATATGCAGCAGTGGACTCTGGAATCTGGGATCCTCTTCTTCCTGTTGATGTTGATCTCCTCCTGCAAGTAGGCCTCGTACTGGTCGTTGATGAACTTCATGATGGGCTGCCAGCTAGGAGAGGGGAGACCACGGGCACAGCACAGTGAAATAAGTGACTCGTTCTGAGCGCACTGCTGCGGTGACGGACAGCTCAGTTACGACGTACCAGTTCTCGTTGTTGATTTGATCGCCGAAGCCTGGCGTATCGATGACTGTCAGCTTCATCCTCACCCCCTTCTCCTCGATGTCTACACGCGCACACACACACAGTTAAAAAACAGAAAACCAGCCCTGAGCTAAGGGTCTGGATGCAGAATGGTGTGGCTTTCCCTTTGGCATGTGTGTGGAACACACTGTGGATTGTGCATTGGACTATTTCCTGGTGTGACCATGCTGTTATGGCCTTTTAATGCGTTTGTAACCTCGGCTCACTTCAGAGTTATCCAGGCATTGTTGGATGCCAGAAAGCTGCCCAAAGAAGACGGCACCTGGTTGGTTGATTTCAAATGAACAGGAAACGCGCATCATGCAGTTGAGTGTTTGCGCTAGTCTTTACTCTACCCCTCTTTACAGGGGCCCTACACTGGCACCACTCTCTACCCTTCCACTAGCGGCAGATGATTATGGGTTAGCTAGCCATTTAGATCACCAAATCAAGATTCTACTCTGGAAGTGGAAATATGGTTAAAGTTTTTAAATATATTTTGTAATAGTAATACATTTGTGTGTGTGTGTCGGGTGGGTGGGGGCAGAAGGAAGGGGAAGCGGGACGTGACAGACGTACCATGGCTGACGGACATGATTTCAACCGTTTTGGGGATCTTCTCCTGGGCCGTTGCCAAAACCGATTTACGGCTCACTTTAGACTTAAACAGTGTGTTCATTAGGGTGGATTTACCAAGGCCACTCTGACCTGTACAGGACAAAACACAGACACACAGTCACCATGAAGGACATAGTGATCCAGGGCCAACAAAATTAGCATAGACAGCTTTACACCAAAAAAATACATATAATAATATGTATAATAGCAACTACTCCATTATATTAATTAATGATCATCAAAAGTACAAATAAATGCAAAAGATAGAAAGAGATAATAGGTTATTTTGTAACCCCTCAGTGGGATCCAGAGTCACAGTTTGAGAAACACAACAGTGCATTTAGTGGAGTACCAACTCCCAAGAAGATATAATAGTTTCCCATGGTGGTTTGATACTCTGGCCCACTTCTGGCTGTCAGCGGGCGGTTTGGCTTGAGCTGAGACAGGCAGCAGGTGTCTCTCTCCAAACACATGCCATTCTAGTCTACCCAACCACCAGGGAATATGTTTAAGCCAGTTGCTGTGAATATTAGCAAGTGGCAAGATGTTCACCCTACAGTGCATCGTAAACCAATTTGTCAAAGAACACACTACACATCATTATATAACCCTTGGTTGCCTTTTGCAAGTGGTCCCTGATGTTCAAGTCGGCTGACATGATGCACTCATTTTAGCCTTGATGATCAAGCATTCACACCAACCCCAGTATCTTCCACAAATTTGTATTATCTGTAGCTGGGCAGGAACATCTGGAATCTGTGGATGCTATGCTAACAACACCACAGGCTAGTTATAAGCAGTGTGAAGAGGCTTGTCGGGCAGGTAACAATAACAGTCCATCCTTAAAGGCACGGTTAGTCACTCTTGCTAACTTCTATGTGTGAGCGTAGCACTATGGCTTTGTTGATACGAGTGGTGTTCACCACTTTGTTTGTTACTATTTACGGAGTAAGGGCTGTGGAGAAGTATCAGATTCATTTTTTAACATGCACAGAAAACAGTAAGATAGTGAAAAATGGGAGGAGAATTTTTTGGAATTTGCCAAGTGTATTATCTTACATTTCGCTTGCAATAGCTGACTATAGCTTTAAGTCATGGCGTACACATTATATACATTACAACAGTGTAAAGTATGCCATGGTGGCTCTGTAGCCCAAGCTCACCTCTCAAAACCACACACACAACCACACAAACACTATGGCACACTGTTCGTTTAGCTTGCAGATGTGTGGTTCTGTCTGCCATTGTCTCCACAGCGCTGCAAGCCTCTAGGGCCACGCAAGTGAGCTTTTTAATTGAGGATGAAACGCAGACCAACTGTCGCCACGACATGATAACAAGAGGAAGGCAATGGGTTTTATGGCAACCCGTCTCCTGTGGAGGTGTGTGTAAAACGTGTGTGTAATTACTCCTCAGCTTAAAAAAGGTGTTTGATCACAGTGATGAGGGCAGTAGAGGGCGGAGCCTGCATACTTGGCTGCTTATTAACACGAGGAGCTGAAGCCTCAACTTTCCAGAGGTTTAATTAGAGACACACATCATCGTTGGCAAAGGTGGGACTGCCATCATGTATAGTTATTACAGGTGGATTGGATGCACACCCTTCGGAGGACGTAATTATGCGTGTGTGGCATGCTGCACTAGTGGTTACAGTGACTATAACTCTATAAGAGACTACAACAGAGGCCTTTCCAAAATGTCTAAGCGATGCTTTCTCGGGAACAAAACTGAAAGTTTAAAGTGGAGCTGCACCCCAGCTCTGAGCCTGACTCCACCCACTGCAACTTTGAGAAATGCGTCAAGGAGCTGAGTGAGGGGAGGGGAGGGGCTGAGAGGTGGACCCCCGTTAACGTTAACATTTTAATTTAATGACGTCCAAGCGGTTCCAACTGTTTGAAACCAGCCAGGTCCTGGGGTGATTTTTAACAGATATATGTTGTCTAGATCCGTTATCAGCACATAAAATGCAGATTTTTATAAAAACTGGAATTTTGTCAATACCAACACCAGCGTTGATGTGCCTCATCACAGATCAATCCTATTACTTAGTTTACAGCTAAAAAACACATTTTAGGGTGCAGTTACACTTTAACGTACTTAAAGCTACAAACATTTACTTGATAGTTTTCCTAATGTAAGTGTAAGAAGATGTATGGTAAACTGAACACTTAAATTACCTGAGGGTGCTAAATAATAATAATAATTTAGTCCTCTGTCCCATCTGCACACAACCTGTAATGTTGCACCAGACTAAGAACTAGAAACAGTAGGAAACAAATGTGTGTGCCAGTATTCATTATAGAGCACATTTCACAGAAGGGTATTATTGGCACACCTAAATCAGACGGCTTCTTCAGTCATTTCTTGCTTAAACACCTCCCCTTTAAAGACAACATGACTATTTGAGATGCACTGCAATTATTCTGCTCACCCACGACCATGATGTTGAGCTCAAAGCCCTGCTTCATTGCCTTCCTTCTCATCTGCTCCAGTATGGCGTCGATGCCCACGTAGCTGAAGTCCAGCGCGGGCCCGCCGGCCTTCTCCCCGTACAGAGCGCCTGCCGCCGGGGGCATCTTAACATCGGGCACCACCACCTCAGACATGGCACCGCTGCTGTAGCTGGGAATCACCTCCGACCCTGGATGGACACAGCAGGGACATGTGTTGACCGAAGGGTGGACGTAGGGCAAGGTGAGAGAGAGAGAGAGAGAGAGAGAGAGAGAATACAGTATTCTCCAGACACAGGTGTTTGAGTGAATTTATTTGATTAGACAATGCTGACGGCTCATCCTGCCCTGGTGAAGGGGGGGAGGGGTTATTGGTTTTCATCCAATAAAATGACCTTTAGGACTTTATAACTGCCTGGGGTGGGACACAGCAAGTACGTCAAGAGGAAATACGTCAACCACAGGCCACTTTTGGCTAGCCAACCACAGGAAAGGAAAATAAACGAAGCAGCAGAAAAAATAAAAAGGAAAGTGAGGAAGTCATAAAAAAAAAAAAAAAAGAGACTGAAAGAGAAAAATTAGTCAGCATTAGGGGGTAGGGTCGGGTGGGGAGCAGTGCTCCTTTTTGCCCGTCACCGTATGCTTTGGAACACATTAGAGGAAATGTTAAATAATGTCATTTACTTTTCAGTATCCTGCCACCAGACGCAGATGTGGACCTCCTATAGCCATCTGACGTGCCACACTACAGACTGTGAAAGGGAATACGGCCTTGTTTGGCTGTCTCACCACCACACAGACCTGTATGACCTAGTAACTGTTGACAAAGGCAGCCCATGCATTACATTTGGCGAGGCTCAATGTAGCATGCTTAAACCAAATGTACGAGCAAAGCAAACCTAACCAGGATTTTTAACACCACGTCCTGGACCGCCACAGGCCTCCTTCTACGTGCCCATGTCATCTTCACACATGTTGCTGGGCTGGCCGATGGCGTTATTCTGTGGAACGTGGACAGATTTCTCTCGTGGCGTCTGCTGTGACGCACAAGGCCCACACATGCAGGCATAATGCGGTGCTCAGCAGGGTGCCATGTCAGAATAGGGTGTGTCCTGTACAGCCAGCGGCATGACAGCCATTTCCAAGCTAGCACACAGTGGATACATGAAGTTACCCCTCACACGGGCCCCCTCCTTCCCCGCCCAGCTTCCCGTTGATGAGCGAGTGGAAAAGAGATAGATCACTGGTGCTGAAACCCGAGACGCTCACACAGCTAATGTGGCCCAGCGCTGCTGCTCAACAGACCTCGAAACACACACACACACACGCACACACACACACACACACACACACACACACACAGCAGTTTGTGCACTGATCACCAAGTCTCTTTGAATGTAGTCTTTAGTCTAACAGCACACACACACGTACATGAGCAAGCACAAGAACACACAACAGGACCATCAGGTCTCCATGGAGGAGACAGGGCAGGAGCCAGGAATGTAACAGCTCTTGGATTCCTGCACAGACATGCACACACACACACACACACACACACACGTCTACAACACAACAAGACAAACGGCAGAACATACAGAGGAGAACCAGATGACTCAAATAGCTTTTCCACTGCCTCGGGGCATGGCAGGATGGGTAGATAGAGGGCCCACAACATGCGTAAATGTGCGTGTGGCAGAGACAGACAAACAGACAGACAGACAGACCGCGAGAGACAACGAGAGACCACATCCTCTTTCAGCAGTCAGGTAATATTCCACCCACTGCTTTGCTCTGGAGAAACACCCCTGCTTGCTTGTGTGACAGAGGCTTAGACGGACCTGCACGGTTCACATACAGCCAAACTGCGCATGAAAGTGTGCGTGACTGCATGGGGGAGGGGGCAGAGAACAGCGTGTGCCTCAGTACTTCCGCTTGGTGTTTTCAGCGCACACATTAGGAGCGATGGCATGACTTGACAGTGTAAAACGAGTTTACACGCCACTATGTGTAATATGTTTGCACTGTGTGTTTGCGCTGCATGTCAACTGGTTACGTTTATCCTCGGGATTCATTGTTAAATTGTTATTCTTTATTCTAGGCAAAATCTGCCTCCTTTATTTCACCACATCAGCTCCTCCCCCTCTTTAAAACGTTCCTAGAACAGCTCTGGGCTTTAAACTGACCGTTTGTCCTGAGTGGCACACCTTGGGAACACACAATGCCAACAACAGGGCTTGGCCTATTGTAGGGGGTTGGGGCAGCCTGGGGTTGTTGTTAGATCAGCAATGGGTTGTATTGCAAATACTCAGGCCTGGTCCACATGGTAAATGTCTCTCTTTAGCATATGGTCAGCAGTAGTTTACTTATGCATAGTGCCTTTATATGGTTTTAAGGACAGTGCTTCTTTACAGACCCATTTCAAAAAGTGGTCAACACTTACTAGTAGTATCTCCTGTATCTCTTTCTTTAATCTCCTGTGTCTCTTTTGCATTTCAATCAGCTGTGTTTGAGAGAGGGGGAGACAGAGGTAATGGGAAAAGAAGGGAGTGTGAGAGGCAGTGTTGCCTTTGTGCCGTGCATCTCAATCGGCTGCTTCCCTACACAGGCGGAGAGAGGCTCTTTAAAACATGAAGTGCCCTTATCAATGCTCTGCCCATCTGCGCAAGTACTCTCAAACACAGCAAACTACTTGGCAAAGGCAACAAGCACAGACACACTGCCAAATCCTGAACTTTAACTTTGGGAAATGCATCTTGACCTATCCAATGACATTAAGTCACTTACTGGTAGCAACATTTATGAATGTGAGTACATTTTCTACAACTACACGTTCAAAAATGCATCAGCGCAGTTCAGAAGACCACTGTTTATATCCAACTGGGGGAAATCCTCTCCATTTAACCTTTACGTGTGTGTACAGTATATCATCATAAAGCAAAAACAGTGTCCTTGTTGGATACAGCAGGTACCAGTATCGTAGCTACTACTGTACTGTCTGCTCGGTTTAACCATGTACTGTACATCTACAATTACGGTAATGGCGCTAAAAATAAAAATGTCAAATTTCACTTCAATTTTGTTTAACTGACGAAGCCTCAAAAGACTGTTCCTTGTTGGCTCATTTACAGATGTATTGTAAAACAAGGCATGCTTTTTTAAAATCAGATTAACCAATCATACAGCAGTAGCCTATTACGGAACAATGCGTCTTGCAAAATCTAAAGTGAGATTTAGGTAACACATTTGGCCCGGTGCTCGTGAATAACGGATCAATAGTTCACAGTTGGCACTCTGCTTTTGTAATTTTCGAAGATAATATAATTTAATTATAATAAATTTAGACGGTAGGCTATAAGGAAAAAGAGAAAAGAGGGAAAGCCTACCGGTTAGGGTTGCCAACCGTATTAGCCGGGACATCGCCTATTTTGGGCTAAATTGATTTGTCTCGCACGGGACCTCTCATGTCCCGTATAGGGTACTCTACTGTTTTTACCTGACGGCACTGTTCACTTACTCCTAGACCTGATAGAACAGCAGTAGCAAATGTGTGGCGTACGCGGAGCCACGTGTGAGACCTGTCTGTGTGACTTGTCACCATGGTCACCTGGCATCCTATCACAGGCCCTCTCGTGCGCTTTCATTTTACGTAGCAATTTAACGTAAATGTACCAATTTCATATAGCCAGCCTTCTCTCTGTGAAAATGTACCCTACGGTACAACGTTAGCAAACGTTAGTTAGGCTACTGGTATATTAATATAATTTATATATCTGCTGTCTGATTTTCATTTGGATATTCAACCATTTTTTACTTGTTCTACAAGAATGACAGGCATATCACTGGACAGGGGGAGGCACTTAGTGAAGGGTCACTGACGTTATTATACAATTCTATGGTCACTGAACATGCTTTTCTTAAACTACATCATGAAGGGTTAAGAACAAGGTAATTTTTTTCCTTTACTTGAGTAGATTTCTGAAATTGTACTTTTTAGTTTTTTAATGGGAGTTGGATAATTGTACTTTAGCCTACTTGAGTAGGCCTGTATATTTTCAGCATGCTACTCTACTGATAATTATACAGTAACAAGCAAAATAGATTATTTTGGTTACCTTTCCTATTACATAATAAAAACACCATATCGCCATGGCACCATGCATCTGTCATAATGTGGCATGGCATGGTGTCCCTTATTTGGTTGTGAGAAAGTTGGCAACCCTACATAACCCACTGAGCCCCGCTCGGGCAGAGCAGCTGATGAGAGCGCACTCAGTGCATGAACATATTTAGCCTCATAGATTGTGATACATTTAAACTGTTTTCTGATTGTTTTCTTACTTTTAGACTAGTCAACTAGTCTAAGTTCAAATTTTTGTTTAAACGACAGGGAAATTAGTCGTTAGGAACATCCCTACTGGAAACAGTTGCAAGATGAACCCATAAACGAGAAGTGATCTTTAACACCACAACATGAGAACTGTCTGGCAGCAGATAACCCACGCCAACGTATGGTATGTGTTCTCACCGGGGGAGCCATTGCTATTTCAGTGTGACAGTACTCTCATCGAAACGGTTAAATATGGTTTTGAGCAGTCAGTTGGTTCTGTCACCTTGGCTGACAGACAGGCAAGTCTATGCGAGCTAGACCACAATGTCACAAACGTCAGATGCTCAGCATGAGAGACAGGCCTACTTTTTATTTAACTGTAATAATGTCAAGGCAAAGTGTTACTTGAACAGACAGGTAAAATGTAAATGTTGCTGCGAGCTAGACCACAATACCACAAACGTCGAATGCTCCTCATTTGAGATAGGCCTACTTTTTATTTAACTGTAATAATGTCAAGGCAAAGCGTTACTTGAACAGACAGGTAAAATGTAAATGTTGCTGCTGTGGCCTTGGCAACTGGGAGCAATAACTACTGCTGCGCTCCAATACACAAGTGTGCTCCATATTTCCTAGTCATCTTTCATGTCATGGTACTCTACACAGGACATGCAGAGATGTTTTCCCACATTTCAAGTCCAGATATGGAACAAAACTGGCATGGATACTGGGCGTCAAACAAAAACTAAATTAATTTTAGAAATGTGGAATAGAAAATGAGTCAGTTTGCCCCTGTTTTAAATTACGGGCAATAAAGCTAGATTTTTATTTGATTATTTCCAGAGTATCAGATTGCTTTACTTTCTGTAAAGCAGGCCAGTGGTCTGCTACACCAAACCTTCTGAATAAGGGATCACAAAGTACTCTTTAGGGGAGGGGGCATAATATTATTTATACATTTCAAATGTACATTTCTTGGCCTGTGTATGTTAACCACAGTTATGGACCTTTATTTTACAGGGCCATGCTTCATAAAAACATTAAATAACTCTCGCCAATGCCGCAGAGCATTCTGAGGGAGGATGGCAGTGAGAATTAGGAGGAGCATAGCGTTTGAACCAGTATGAGGAAATGAGACATTTACTCTCGTGGGACCGGGATGCTCCTTATCAACTACATGCAAACCTCCTGTGAAGGGAGCTGTGAATAGTGTTCAACCAATAAGATTGCTTTAAAGCATTAGTTCTTGATATTATTACTATGCCAAATTAATAGGTAATGAATGTTTGGTGAAATGTAGGCTTAACTCAATTTGCCCTGATGCCAATCTGCTGTAATTCATGCTGTACAAGAAAATTTACTCATTTTAAATATTAAAAGTTGTCCTGTGCTGGTGCAGCTGATCTTAAAAATAAGCATTTTCATAATTTATTAATACCATTAGTTGAATTAAGCCTTAGATGTTTCGACATGGGTTTGACAGGCTTTTGGCAGGCTCTTTCCGTGAAACAAATGTCAGAGCTCACTCAGTGAGAAAGGTTTTGCATTTTAAATGTTGTCTAAAAGCATTTTATGGGCTCACATCAAAAAAACCATCTGCTTCCTTTCTCTGCTTACATTCCCAGACAGTAAAGATAGGACAAGGGAAAGACAAGGAACAGCGGTGGTGGGAGAGGGTCTCTTAGCAGTCCAATTTAATCTCATTCATTTTGTTTGATTATGCCATTTTGTCCAGATGCTTCTTTTCAAAGCTATGTGCATGGGGCTTCAGCATTACTTTACACAGTTTGAAAGCACTTTCCAAAAGAGGTAATGTGATGTCCCAGCTCCAATCTTGACAGGAACTGACAGCTGGTGCAAGTACAATTAAGTGGTGTGTACATACATACACACACACACACACAAAAAAAAAACCTCATGTATGATTAGCTAGGCAGAATTAGCTGCAGTACATGTTACACCCCCCCCACCCCTCCGCCACACACACACACACACACACACACAAAGTGCACAAGGTTTGAAACAGCCCTCCAGCACAGAACAAAGTAGACACCATCTTTCTCTTGAACTTCGACAGTTACTTTAATAACAGGGAGCAAAGTTGTTTTGTGGGAGTGCAAACGTGGCCCGTGGTAGGGGGCCTGTCAGGAGCTTGTCTACAAGTCCCTGTTCCCAGAGTCCCTTCCATTCAGCCCAGCTCAGTGCGCGGCCCCCTGACCCCAGCAATGCCCCCCACAGTGTCACCCAGAACTGGATACATTGTGTGCGCTGCAACTTCCCAGTAAACACTGAGGCTTATCAGACACGTGTTATGATCAATGATTGGCCCAAGCTCCAAAGTCCAACATTTAACTAAAATTAGGTCATTGGATGCATTAATCCAAGGTGACAATGCTTGCTAACGTCCATCTCAAATCAAAACAGTATTGCTCCGCGCCGCCTCACACACCGAAATGCATTGTAAAGCAAAGCACTCGTTTGTGTTGCCATGTACAGAGCCAGGGCTGTGTAGAAGTTTCAGATTTCTTTTCCAACATGCAGCAAGAAGGGAAGCTAGCAAAATGCGAGGAGATAATTATTGAACTAGACAAAAAGTGTATCATCTTACATTTAGCTTGCAATAGCACACTATACCTTTGAGTTAAGTGAGCTACATTGAACCCATGACTACAGGTGGGTGGACAACACCCAGACCACTACATTATCCATCCTCCTCGGGTCTCTCACCACTGAATTTAGCATCTCAGCAGAAAACGATCACTCTGCCCTAAGATGATAGAGATGACCTGCTGCTGCAGAGGAAACGTTTCAGATTCAGCATTCACAACAAGCAGTCTTATACTGCAAGTGTTTTTACTTTCTCTTCAAAGGCACATACATACTGTCACATAAGAAACCTGGAGACAGGCAAAGACACGCCACTCCAGTAAAGTCTAACTTTTATTGAGGCCCATTCTTATATTCTTATATTTTCACATCGCCAGCACATTCCTCACACGTTTACGTAACTGAAACAACAATGGTTAAATATAATTAGAAAAGTGGCTATAATCAAGGACTCTCTGCAGAGAGATTAAGTCTCAAAAAGATGAGTGGCTAATGTTATCGGCTAGCCGCTGGTTAATATTAAATTAGGCTAATGGCATTAGCCAGTCTTTTGTCGCTAGCTAGTGATGCCTTATCTTGGTGCTTGGGTCAGTGTGTAAATTGGCAGAATTATCATTGGTCTGCAGGGGTGAGGAATCTCACCTCTGACCCCTGTCCACCCTCCCTTGCAAACGCAAACACACACGAGCTGAAGATAACACTTTTGTTGTGGACAATTGTTTTTACATGCAACTGGCAATGACGTTTCAAAATGGCATGCAGTCATTTGCATGGCGGAATTGAGCGGTCTTTAGTTCTCACAACCAGTGGGTCATTACAAGTTATAGTTTGGACTGGAGCACTGTCCATCGATACCGCATCACTGTGTGTGTAAAAATGCTGTGAAATTACTCTTTGCGACATCTGCTTCCATGCCATACTCCAGAATCTTACTGTGGTACACTGTGTGTGTGTGTCCATCTGTTCATCTGCCTGAGGACCCTGTCAGCCCCCCAGACATATGGATTGCTGACCCACACGTGTCAAATTACACACGTGTGTATTTTACATATTAAATCTACAGCAACTCAAAAGAAAGAAAAAACAAAAAAAAACCTGTCCCAACAATTGAGAGCATTTCAAGCTAAGCGATGAGAGAAACCCAACTTAAGCCCAGATAACATTCTTAAAATAGTTGGTGTTTCAAAGCAATGGTGCCGAATGTAACTGGAGATATAGTATCTTTGTGTGCTGGCTACACACACACACACATACAAGGTAATGATGACCTTTCCAACCGTCCATCAACATCTGGTGAAAGACCACTGTGTCTGTTCTCGCCTGGCAATGCTCAAGGGCCACAACAGCGCTTCCTTCGAGTGTGTGTGTGTGTGGGGGGTGTAGAGACCCCAGAGGCAGGCGGCCTTCTGAAAAGGTGAGGTGGCTATTTGAACTACAAGCTCTCTTACCCACATGTTGAACTTTGAAAAACACACAGAAAGAGGGATTAAGTGAGGCGGGAGAAAGACAAAGAGCGACAGAGAAAGAAAAGGTCAGAGTTCCCTCGAGTTGAGATGTTGAAAGAAACTTGAAGGTGAACAGAAAACCTCTGGCTTTTATATTACACTCCCTAAATTCCATTGATTTTGGTCAAAAACTCAAAATGCAACAAAAGATCCCTTCATTGTAACTTTACACTGAAAGATTGCCTTCCATATACCGTGAAGTCTACCGACCGCATGTGCGGTCTCGGTCGTGGAGTTATTTTCCCATGCTCTACAGATTGAGGTCTGAAAACAGCACAATGACCCCAATGTGTGGTCAATATCAAGAACGGCAAACAAAGGAAAAACAGGTCAACTCAAACAGAGGAAAATGGTGTGTGTGTGTCTGTATGCGAGAGTGTGTGTGAGAGTTACGCAAGGAGGGATTGATTACAAAGCCCGCTCCAGAAGACACACACCATTTAAAGAATGAAAGACAGGCGGAGGAACACAAAGCTAGAACAAACGTGGCCTCTGGGACATTCACGACATGCATGCGTGCGGCAGAAACAGTTAACAGTAAACAGTAATTAACTGCTTCCTCAAACCCGTTTAACTCAACGTCCTGTTGCACTGGAGCTAAAACGCTACACATTTACATGCCTTTGCAAACAGAAATTGCTCATATATGACCCACATGAAACCAGCTGGGCTTCTGATTCAAGAGGGAAAAGCATGTGGAATCAAGATGGCCAAAACAACAGGAAACTCAAACGCAGCGTATAGAGTGAAGGAATCAACAGACTGACAACACACTAGCACAAAGACAATTTCTCCCTGTCCTCCAAACTCTCTCCACAACCCCAATCCTTCTCTCTCTCACACACACACACACACAGGCTCACCGTGTGTGTCGTTCCCCTGCAGAAGAACAGAGCGCCAGTGAGCGGGCCAGACTGCTGGCTCTGGAAGCTCCCAAGCTGCTCCTCCCACCCACCCCCATCATGTGACCAATAGAGCAGAGCCTACAGGACACACCCACTTCCTTTATGCCTCCACTGAGCACCCCCCCCTCCCCCTCCTCAAATTAATGCTCTACGTGAGATAACATGGATGGACTGCAGCAAATAGTTGTAGGGAAAACACATTGCTATGGGAAAATACTGTCGAGACCAGGAGAATACATTGTAATATGCAACACTTCCCAGAGCAAGGCTGAAATAGAAAGTGTCCGTGTGTGTGTCCGTGTGTGTGTGTGTGTGTGTGTGTGTGTGTGTGTGTGGGGGGGGGGGGGGGTTATGTTTGTGCAATATATAATTACAGTGGCCACAAACTGCTGGTTGTTGACCTTCAAAAACAAGAGTTTATTTATGACCTTCTATAATCTGGCGTGACCCTGTCCTCAGGCATTAGACACATCCCAGTCACACACAGACAAGTTATTTGTCAGCCTCTCTGGGAAGAGCTTGGAAAGTTATGAAGTGTCTCAGCGTAAAGCGGCTTCTCTCCTCAAAACACACCGTGCAGTGCTTGCGACACGTAGGCCCACTATGACTGCACGAGTGGAAACCGCTTCTTAGTGTCTTAGTATGTGAGATTAGAAACCAGGGAAACAGCTGTGCATAGCTTCGACAGGAAGCTAATGTAATTACATATTGGTGCAGGGAACTGACCGCACTCTTGCATGCACGCACGCACACACACACACGCACACACACGTAATACAACACCTGCACTCCTTAAATAAAGGGTCACGTTTCAGAGTAACCAAACCAGAGGACATCGATTCATTTTGGTGCTTTAAACGGTATTAACAGCCAAGATGCGCTATTCTCCTCTTATAGCACCTGAGGCGTGAAGACCTACTTCATCCATTTCAATACTTATGCCACATATACATATTCAGAAGCAGCAGCTCAACACATTCCTCCTCCAAACACACGGACACACACACGGTTGCTGTTTATGCAGCATAACCCTCAAAGTCAGGGATATCCGGTTGCATACAAAATCAGGTGTCAGTCTTCATGCAGTATCAACAAATGCTGGACTGCTTCGTTTCACAATGTAGGAAGCCTTAGCTTTTCTTTAACTTTAAAAGGCCTCCTCTAAAAAAATATATATTTGAGGCCAAACTTTGTCATTCCAGTAAAAGCCCTGTGTTCATGGAAGATAGCTTACACATTTTTCAGATTCGTCATTGGTTGTGGAAGCTAAAGGGAGTTTGTTGAGCGCTGCGTGTTAGGTGCCACCTAAACTGGTACTGTAGTAGAAACTACAGAAAAGCAGATACACTATATGCAAGAAACAAACAAATGGACTGCCTACTCAATTCCCTCCCTCCATAAAACCTTGTGTCTCCTTCCTAAAAGACTGACTTCCAGCTGAACCCTGTATGCATGCATGCAGAGTGAGTCAGACATCATTTGTTGGATTAAAAAAAGAAAAACATCAACTCTCCTTTTAGCATGGTGAGGAGGCTGGCTGGGTTTCTGTGATAATAGGTCTTTCTTTCGGGGAGACGGGCACTGTGCCAATTAGTCAACAGGGGCTCCATGGCTCGTGTCACTGGGCCAGAGAGAGCCAAGATGGTGCCCTGTGTTGGCTGGTGTCACTGGGCCAGAGAGAGCCAAGATGGTGCCCTGTGTTGGCTGGTGTCACTGGACCAGAGAGAGCCAAGATGGTGCCCTGTGTTGGCTGGTGTCACTGGGCCAGAGAGAGCCAAGATGGTGCCCTGTGTTGGAGGCAGAGTACCACGTTGCCAGGCTGCGTTGCGTCAGTGGTCCTTGCAGCTGTCGAAGGCTTTTCATAACATATGCATGATAGATGTGGAGGACTGCAACACATTGTTATTTTATTCACACCATGTAAATTATTCTACAGGTCCACTGATATTAATTTTTCAAATTAAATGTTTGTTATTAATATTGGCATTACAGTAACAAGGTACATAATATAGGCTATGCTCATGCCTAAAGACACACCCTTCGATTGCGTTACCCCTAGAACCTTACATTTCCTCCTCAGCTCACTAATGAGAAATGCAGCTGTGCACACAAGCGCATGTGGCTGTAAGGGGGAGTGGCTAAACAAAATGTAGCCACGTCCCCCGGGTGTCACGTGACAAGAGAAGTTCCTCCGAACACATCAGCAGTGTAAGACAGCTTTGTTATACAAATGTTGGCTGAGGTTTCTACGGACTGTTGTAAAAAGGGGAAAGGCAGATACCCTTGTGCTCTCCATGTGAAACATGTGGGAGTTGACCACAAGGAATAAGACGTTTCCTTTGTGTTCGTTTGTGTGAGGTTGCGTGCGCACGCACATACACTTAGCTGGACCTTTATTAAAGTAGTGTCAGACTCCTCTCCCTAGGGAACAACAAAGTATCCATTCCAGGATATCAAAAACACAAAGCGAGGCCCTGTGCATGTGTGCACTGTGTGTGTGTGAGAAAGTTTCCTCAGAGGAAGTTTTATAGTAAACACTCACAACAGGGCCCTGTGGGAACAACTGTGTGAGAGCTCCTCCTGCTGGTGATTAAAAGAGGAGCAGGAATCAACGCAAAAAAAATGAAAGACAACACACAAACACACACACTTCCATTCCACAGATAACGACACTTAAACTATATGAAGCAGAATAAGTTAATATTTATTGCATTTGTTGGGTAAAGGCAGAGTAAGCCAGCCAGAAATTACAATAAACAAGTCACGGGTAAATGGGCGGTAAGCTTATCTATCAGACACTGTGTGGTCAAAGATGACTGGTCGGTTCATACCACTCTCGTTGTTGATTGCGCTAGTATAACAATATTACAACAGCTCTTAACACAAAAGCATGCAGAGGACGACTCCAGTTTCATTTCTTGTGAAACAGCAACAAGGGGTAATGCAACACACATCTGGCTGCAGTCTTTTGGAGTAGGTGAGTTATTTCAATGGTTTTGCACTATTATGGAGATATACATCTGATCTTGAAGTGTTTGTTTCGGATTATGTGTTGCAGGCATCATGTGTGTCATGTATGTGATACGACATGTATAAAATATAGCATAGCTCACAGACCGCATATAGATCCTGAGACCATTCAAGTAACATCTATGTATCCTGCGCCCTACCCAGTTACCATAATGAAACCGCGATCAGTAAATCTCAGTCCTTTTTAGGTTCGGACAAATGTGTAACGTTGAGTGTGTTTTGAAACATTTGGTTAGGGTAGCTACAGGATGGAATCTAGTTTTTGTTGTTTGTCAAGATCCCCTTCATTTCTTGACAAACCAGTTCCAACCAGCTATGTAAAGTAGTTTACATCCCTATACGTTGTGCACCTACACAGAATGCTACAATTCATCTATTTGAGACATTGTGACCAAATATGTATACATTTGTATATCTAGCATGACACCCTGGTACTTGTTTTGTTTCCACAGCTTCAAAAGGAAAACGAAGGCTTAGGCTGTCGTTCTATTAAGGCAAACACTGAACACAGGCGTGTTACTAAAGGGGGAGAACACCAGCCCAGTTGCTGTGGGAACTGCAAAAACACATTGGGACCTTACGTTGCTCGTAGTGACCACCATGACAATCTCCAGAACAGACCGAATGTTCTTCTTCGTTTTGTGTCTTACCCTGACCTCTGCCATTCGCAAACTCAGAACCGTGAATGAGCTCAAGGATATCAATGTTGGCGTTTCCGTGCCTGCACACAGCCTCGTGCTGCTCTACTGGTTCGCCAACACCATAGAGATTGACAACAACGACGTCATACAGCTGACATTTGAGCCTGAAAATGGAGACTACGGTGCTCACCATTACGGAAACTACGAGGAGCTGCTGCCTGCACTGCCTCGGGGCCGTTTCAAGTACTACACTCTTGGCAACCTCAATCAGAGGAACATTCAAGATAGTGCCTCGGCGCTTCCCTCCTATGTCACCCGGCGAAACAAAAATTTAATTCAACACGAGGAGAGAAACAGAGACAGAATCGTATTCAGAGTCAGGCAGACAAACACACGTGACACAATAGATCTGGCGTACATCACGCAGCACTATGGAATGAGCCACAACCAGGGGACTGTTTATGACCCACAGCACACTTACCAAATCACTACCAACCTCTTGAGAGAGATCAGACAGTTTTCTGAGGATGACCACAGCTGGGGCACACTTGTGGAGCTCAGAGAAGACTTTGGAAGTAACATGGACGACAAGCAACTAATCAGTTTGAGCCAAATGTGGGGAAACCTTGCCTGCCTTGGATTGTTATTGTTCATTGTTACAAAAGAAAGGCATCTGCCTGCTGACAATCAAAGAGCTGCAGCCAGACCAAATATCCCACAGCCAACATATGAACAATATTACACACAACCCCACTGCGTTGTAAATATCCCAGACAACACCACAAATAATAATGTTTTACTAGATGAATGGCAAAGTGGTGATATGAAACTAGAGGTGAAGACTAGTTCCAATGGAAAAGCAAAGATCCAATGGCGTAACATTCCTCAGAATATTCTAGACATGGGTGTGATGGTGGTGCTTTTCAAGAACACAGACACAGAAAACAGTGGGATTCGTCATTTAATTGATAACAGGTCATCAGGAAGTTATGACACCACAGTTCCTCTGAACCCTGGCCTTCAGGTCAGGCTCCATAAAGTCAATAGGTGGTGTCTCTTCTGGAAAATGATGGGAGAGGAAATATGCAGAGGAGAAGAGTTCCACAACAATGAATCAGAGATGACTGTAGCCATAAGGGGCTATGATGCAAGACTACAGCTGTTTGTGAAGGACGGCAAGGCATGTGCTCACTTATATGTGAGCAAGGCTTTCACTAACTGGAGGTCAGAGTTTAAGAACTCATGGGTAGGGTTCTACTCCTCAGCAAGCAAAACAAACAAGGAGTATGAGACCTGGCAGTGGCAGTGGGCAACTAAATTCACAAGATGTACTCAAACAGATGGCACGTTTGACATCTATGAGTATCATTCAAGTATGGCAATAGCTCCAAAAGTACAAGCTCGATTCATATTCAATAAATATATGGACATAGCCTGCACAGACACCTGGGAATGGTGAAAATCATGTTTGTAACCCTGAATATAAAACAATCTTCCATGGAGAACCCTTCTGGATAATGTGACTAGCACTTGCACTATTGTACAGCTGCAACCTTCCTTTATGCAGAAAGACTTGTTTAGGCTTGATACTCTATAGAACAATTATACATAACAAATATCATTAGACCTAAACTATTTATAAAAATTGCATCGGTTTAAATCTTAAAAATTTAAACTGTTAGCATGCATACTTTAAGATTTAAACAGACAGTTTCTATATCATACTTAGGTTTTAAGTTCTGAACTTCTGTATTAGGTCTACATTTAATTGACTGGTGTTGGCAGTTCTTTTCAGGTCTGGCTTGTAGGCTATGCAGTTGTGGCTAAGCAAACATAACTTGTGTGTCACTAAGAATGCTTTTATTTCACGCTTCAATGGAGAACAAGCTGATTCACATAGGCTGCACAAGCCGACAGAAACAGACAGAGTGACAGACAGACAGACCTTTCAAGACACTCAAGGACATCTTACATTATGCTAACCATAATTAACTAACAGCAATGCCAATGTATAAACTTTATAAAAGAAAATGTGTAAAAGCTATTGTCTAGATGTTTTTTATTTTCTAAACGTTGAAAATGCTGACCTGACATCTCTAGGCTTAGTTTACAACCCAGGCCCATACACTGCTGCATCTCGATCGTCTCCCTCACTTCACTTTGATGGTAGTCTACTCTAAACATGTTCTATATTACACTTTTAACAGCATTTGCTTGGAGTGCTCAACTTTTCTCTTTATTTTTCAACACCTCCATTTTCTCTTCTACATTTATTAGTAAAATAAACTAAAATGTTAAAGTATTCCTCAGTTGCACTCAACTGTAAACACAACATTACCCCCACGCCAATGAAAACTTCAGGTTTTCACAGGGAACCTCCTCCAGCATTTTGTGATTTTGGATGTGTACAGTAAAATATTTATCTTGTATTCAAGCCGTGCTCAAAGCAAAAAACAGACGATAAAACTAATTGGCCTATTATATTTACTTTTCTTTAGTTCTTTTGTGCAGCCATATACGCAGCCCTGAATTAGGCTATACTAAACAATGAATCAATACTTCCAATTTGACAGCCTAGCATCATTATCCAACCACAATGGATAAGATCAAAAATCAATCCACAAAATATTTTTAGAAATTATTTAAAATTTATTAGCTAAAGCATTTGTTTTTAATTATTAGTTTTCTGATGGATATTTTTCCCTCAGTATATTATGTTGTATTCGACTGAACATAGGCAAGTTAGTAAATTTGCATATGATAATGTTTTTGGGGGTCTTTTTTTTATCTAGGCTACTTTGTGCGGCTACTCTGTGTGGGTTCCCTCCGAGTGCTACGGTTTCCCCCACTATCAAAAAAAACATCTTAAGTTCCCTTCTCCAGCCAGTGCCATCTGACCAGTCACACTGCCAACAATCAGGAGTTGGTCCCCAGGCACAGCGGCTGCCCACTGCTCCCTTGAGGGATGAGTTAAATGCAGAGGATCAATTTCACTACATGTATATGTGACAATAAAAGCACCTTTAAGATAATTTGTGTAGCAACCATTTTTGACCAGTGATATTTAGCCACACCCAACTACGATATGGAAATGCTAGGTTCCAGCACCACAACCCTAATATAAACCCACTGCCAGTTTTCCACAGTTTCATTTCTTGAGACTCTGCTCAGACAGACAAGACACTGCACACATCTGACTGCAGTCAGGCAAGTTCTTTATGCCTCTTAATTGTATGTGTTTTAGGGTTATTAATAAATAGATTCACTTTAAGTTTTTAGTTTGTTTTAATTAGGCATGCCAAAATACTTGTATGCTCTCGCAAACATATAATTTTTGCTGGCAAAAATGATATGGTTGATAAATAATCTATTTCAAAATAAATTGGAGTCATTCAAGTTATGAGAGTTATTTTTGCCTCCATTTGTTTTGTGTATTACATTTATTAACTTGGATGTGTATGTCAACTACATTATTTTCATAAAGATGTGCTGGTAAAAATTCAGATTTGAGAGAATCTATTTGACAATTGTGCTCTTATACTGTACAAATACAATAACTTTCGAAGCCCACATTATAGTATGCATATGAATGAATCCCATGCGTTTGATTGCTTCAACAGTTTCGTTTCCAGAGAAAAAGGATTGCACAACTTATCTGAGGCAGACAAAGTCCTGCCAAGACCATAAGCTGCCGACTAGAAGCAAGAAACTACCAACACATTCTGGCACTAAACCTCTCTCACCATGTCTGCTCTTCCAAAACTCTCCTCAATCAAAGACCTGAAACTAATTGACTTTGGCAATTCTGTGCCTACCCACAGCCTTGTTCTGCTCCACTGGTTTGCTAACAGTATAGAGATTGATAATGATGATACAATACCGCAAACCTTTAATCCAAATATAGACTATGGCACTCATTATTATGGAAATCATAATACTCCCCCAGTGCTACCTGAATTGCATCAGGGTAAAGTCAAGTATGAGTATTACACTCTAGGCAATAGTCAGACAAGCAATCAAAATAGAACCAGAGTACTTCCCTTATGTGTGACCCAGCACCCCAGCAATGAACAAGCACACAACAGAGACCGGATCCTGTTTAGAGTCAAGCAGGGGACAACAATAGATGAGGTCTACATCACACAGCATCTAATGCATTGCGGCCAGGGGTCGGATTATGACAGAAACCATACCTATCAAATCAGTATCAACCTCCTGAAAGAGATCAGAAGGTTTTCCCAGGCTAACCTCGGGGAGCTTAGGGGTATGTTAGGAAGTGCGATCAATAACTACCAACTAAGCTATCTTAAAGAGAAGGATGACTGTGACAACTGTGAATTGTTACTGTGCATTGTGCGTATGAAACTAGAGGTGAAGACTGGTGATGGGGGAAATGCCAAGATCCACTGGAGTAACATTCCTCAGCATCTTGTAGACATGGGCGTGATGGTGGCACTTTTCAAAAACAATGTGGAGGTGAAAAACAGCAGAAAAATAGACATGCCAGCAGGAAGTTATGACACCCCAGTCCCTCTGACCCCTGGCCTTCAGGTCAGGCTCCACAAGACCAAGAGCTGGCTTCTCTTTTGGACAACAATGGGAGAGGAGATATGCAGAGGAGAAGAGTTCCACAATCATGAATCAGAGATGACTGTAGCCATAAGGGGCTATGATGCAAGACTACAGCTGTTTGTGAAGGACGGCAAGGCATGTGCTCACTTATATGTGAGCAAGGCTTTCACTAACTGGAGGTCACTGTTAAAGAAATCATGGGTAGGGTTCTACTCCTCAGAAAGCAAAACAAACATGGAGTATGAGACCTGGCAATGGGCAACTAAATTCACAAGATGTACTCAAACAGGTATGTTTGACATCTATGAGTATCACTCAAGTATGGCAATAGCTCCAAGAGTCCAAGCTCGGTTTATATTCAGAGAATTTGAGGCTATAGCATGCACACCCACCTGGAAATAGTGTGACTGTCACATGAATGGTGTAAATGGCCTTTATAACCCTGAAGATAACATTATCTTCTACGGAGAACCCTGCTGGATAAGGTGGCTACTTGTGTTGACTATATACGTATATCTGTTTTCCAGATCTGTATTTTGTTTAAATTTTGTTTATTTTTTATTAGAAAATGTTGTGGTCTACGCGTCTATTAAAATGTGAGCTTTCACTAACTGGAGGTCACAGTTTAGCCATTATTGGAAAGGGTATACTTCTCAAAAATGAAAGACACAAATGAGTATGAAACCTGGCAACTGGCAACACAATTTACTAAAATGTCCCCAAAAATGTGTCTCCTCAGAGTACCACTCAAATATGGCAATAGCTTCAGGGGTCCAGGCTTGGCTCTTACTTAAATAAAATGCAGATACATCACACACAAGACCTGGTCGCTTTAAGGACCACTAAACTGTATTTATTATTTAAAACCAATTGACCAAATTAAGACTTCTATGTCTTTATTTGAAATACAGCATGGAACAGCAATCAGGTGTTCCCAAATATAACCTGAACCCCTATAAACCATATGTTTGCAGAATGTTCATGCCAATCAGTTAAAAGTTAGTTCAAGTTAGAATATAAATGTGTTAATTATGTGTACATTTTCTATCGCATTGTGTGCCAGACATCAAATAAAAATATGATTTTTATGACTTTTTTCTATAATAACGATGATATTGTGTGTAATATAAAAAATTTAATAAAAATGTCATATCTACAAGAACATTTGCATTCCTTCTTATCAATGGACATGCCACCATATTAGACACAAGATAATGAGTTATTAGCTCAGTCCAATAAGGTAAATGTGATTTCTAGACCATTTTAACTGTACCTCATTTTCTAATTTCTCTTAAATGTAGGGATCCTTTGTGACAAAAGTCACAAAGACATGGGACAATAAAGACAAAAAGACACCTAAAGAAAAATTAATAACTGTGGGCTACAAGTCTATATGATAACAATATAAAGGCAATTTAACTGATACCAACAACTGGTAACGTCTGTTCTTTACAAGGACAAGGTTGAATGTCCTGCTGAATCAAATGTAATGTTGTTACTTGTGTGCTCAACAAGTAACAACATGGTTGGTTGGTGCAACCCACACAAGAAAAGTCTACTTTCATAGTTTCTTGACCAGATACTAGACATACCCTCTGCCATGCATGAGTGCTAAACCAGGGGCAGGAAACTGCAGTGAACCAAGCCTCAAAGTGAACACATGTGTGGGTGCATGCACACTGACACACTAGAGGTCACATCCTGTTGAAGCGTCAGAAGATTTGAATGCAGCTGTGCATCATAATAACAAAGGATGGCAATCCTTTGACGAATAAGAGTGTGTCATTTCATCATATACAACCGTATTTTTCATTAGGGAATAAACTCAACTATATCAGTGCTAAACTGCAGGTGAATGGGTGATGCACAACCTAGGACATTAATAACGTAATACACATTAGGTTGTGTTAACTCAAGTGCAAAATGTTTTCTGAAAATGCATTCTAATGATATAATATAAATATTTTAGTAAAGCCACTAAATATGTTTATGATATTAAAACATTGTGAAACCAGTTAGTGTCACCAACTACATTAATAGTCATTCATGTATAACTCCCAGAAAGACAGCTGAACACAGTTCAAAATAAGCCCTAAAAGAATAAACGGAACCATTTGATCCTCTCTGATGTTATGCAGGGCTTCCTCACATATGCTGCCCACTGCACCCAGGTATAATGGCCGTTATCTGGCAACCCATTTGAACATTTCATTTTTGATATACAGTAGTGAATGGCGCCATCCACAATCAATTAACCAGGACAATCTCACCTCGCTATGCCCCTCCCCTAACTGTTTGTTGTCAATTGTCAAAGAGAGAGGAAGCTGTATGGTATTTTGGACCTCAGGGAGGCACAACATTTGTACTTGGAAGATTCTTTAATGCTGACCGGTTCCGATTTCCATAGTGAAGCTTTCACAAAAGCTTTGACGGCTCTACGTCATACAGAAGTAGAGGTATTTAGTTTTAAATCAACAGCTAATGTTCATCACATTTATTCACCTTTACAAGGCAGCGATGGTTCAACAAGACTGATTATTACAAATAATAGGCTACATGTCATGTAGCTTACACTTCAATGAGATGAACAATATTATTTCAAAAGCAAAGTACGAATTTAACGTCTTCCTATAGAATGTTCTCAACCCCACCCAGTGGTCAGTGAACCTGCTGGCACAAGCAATGCAGCACAAGGCCCCAGTGTGTGATAGAGACGGTAACAGGTGCCCAAGTAGCACAGTTCCAAGCATCCCATTCACCGAGTCACTATGTCATAGTAACCCCCTTCCCGACCTTCACGTCAGCTACCACCATAAGTGTATTTATGATCTGTGAGAAACACTGCAATATAGTTTAGAGAACATTCAGATGAGTTTGTCCCCTTATCTCGTCCATTTCAGATTGACTTGTAGTTCCAGATATGTTTCCCTGCTGTAGATGTGCAGCCCTGCCTGCAATACAAAAGATATGGCACATTCTTGGACGTTGACTGGCAGTAACACAATACTCGTCCATAAAAGTAAATAGCATCCCACATATTTGACTAATGACATTTGCATACCATTAACATGCCTACAATGTACTCCTTTCATCATTCCTTATGTTGTGATGCCTTCATTTGCCTTTCAGAGCAGCTACCAACGATGCATGCTTTGCATGTTGCTAAAAACAGTAAATATATGCATTTTGAGGTAAATAAACACTTAATACTGTACTAAAAATAGTTTGATCTGTATCTTTCTCTGAAAGGTGTTTGGGCCTGCAGGGTTCTGCACGTAGGCCTATAGCGCAGATTAACAGGGTGTTATTTGATCATCCGATGTGACAGAATATAGCCTATATGCCCCAAGAGCCCTCTATATGTAGTGGTTCACTACATTCAGGTTCATTTTTATTTTATTTTATTCAAATATGATTTATCTGGAATGTCATAAATGGACAAAAAATAAATTAAAGAGATAGGAAAGTGGATAAGTGCAGAAATATTCCCAAAATATTGCAGAGGGATATTTAATATACATCAACCAAATAAATAAAGTGTGTTAACATTATGACAAAAAACGCTACATGCAAAGGGTTCAGGGCTGAATGGGCGTGTTCGTAATGTCCCCCCACACCCCCTCCCCTTTTCAACTCTAGGCTATTGCGCAACATTCTGAAGTGGTGCAACTCACTCGTCTAGCTAGCTGCAATGGCACATCTTTCAGCAGGTGCGATTGGCTCAGTAAAACGGTGTATTTATGAACAGTCAGAAGACAGAAGCACCTGAAGAAA
>JAODUH010010559.1:0-23364 GCA_027564835.1 Typhlichthys subterraneus
TCAACTGGCTCGACGGTCTAATATCATTCAATGCAAAAAAATCTAAATTGCCTAACATAACCTCCATAAATTAAAATGTACATGTTAAGCCTATGAGCGATTCCATCGCGAGGCAAACGGAGATCTGTTTATATAAACTTCAAACATTAATGCACAAATGTTTGTTTCCCCCCGAATGTGCACATGTTACACACGAACAAATTAACAAGTTAATAATTATATTAACATTTATAGCTGTACATTACACGATTACAAAATACTTAATATTGAATTTCTAAAATGCTTTGTGCACAAATATTTATTTTTGCATGCACAAACGATGCACAAATGAATAGAAATAATTGTATTGACATTCTTATCAAATGGTGCCAATTTGGAGGTCGTCGTTGAATTTTCTAAGAACATGAAATAGGCTGTATGACAGTTTGTAAGTTTAACGTATCATAGTTGACTATATATATTTGAGCTATACATTATATTTCTAAGTTGCTATTCATTCATTTTTTCTGTATACTTGTCAGTAAAGGTAGAGTATACTTGAGTATAGTTTTGATAAGTATACTTCTGATAAGTATATATCATGTATACTGAAAGTATACTCTCGTATATTTAGTTTAAAATAAGTATACTAGTAGTACACTTTAATAAATTTCTTTTTTGTAAGGGATATCAGCATTGGTGTATGAATATATGTGTGTGACTGGGTGAATGTGAGCTTTGGATAAAAGCGCTATATAAATACGCCCATTTAATCACCGTCCTATGTGGAATGACTGCTACTGGTTTGACCCGTGATAGGTGGTTCATTAAATTACCTACCAATTATTTTTTGTTTCCAAGGACAACATCTGGCAACATTGGCGAGTCATATTACTTTGCTGTAGACTATGTAGCCATCCTATATTATTAGAATAGTTGTATGTTTCGTTTGACAGTTATACTACAAATTATATTAGTAAGCTAGCCTACTCTATAACACTACAATATATGTCTATAACCAATCCTTCTTGGCGCATGACGTGCAGTTAAAAGCCCTGTGCCAGCTGCCAAGGGCGCCTGCGCGCATAAAGCCACTTCCGGGTCCAAAAGACGGACTAGACAGGTCGGATCGTTCTGGGCTTAAACGTAGAGTAATAGCTAACCCACATGCTCTGTCTGACCTGATGTGTCTCCGGTAGTCCGGCCAATCGGCTGCGTTCTCTCGCCGTGCCTTGTGTCTTGTGACGCTGCTGTCATGTATCCCGTCGGTGTCTCCGGGTGGCTGCTGCTGCTCCTCGCAGCTGCCGCCGTGCGCGCCTCCCGCGGCGACAAGGAGCCTGTGTACCGGGACTGTGTGACACTCTGCGTCCGCACTAACTGTACCGGAGCCCGACTGCAAGGCTTCCAAGCCAGCCAACCGCCCTACATGGCGCTCACAGGTAAATGGATCATCTATGTATTTACATCTGCTGTGTGTGGGGGGGCATTTTTTCTTTTGGACTGTTAACCCCATCCTGTGTTATTGATTGGTTGTTTTGTCTTAACTTTTGCTGTTAAGTTTTCCTAAAACATATTAAAAAAAAGAATGTATCTTGTACCAAGATAGTTTATTTATTTTTTACCTGTTGCATTTTTTCTGTATGATCCCTGAAATCAACTAGTGAGTTTATTGGTTAGCATTTTATAGACAATGCTATTGTGATTAAAGTGAATAATTCAGCAGGGGTTTAAATGTTGGCTAGCGCCCTATCAGTGCAGTCCTCTATTATAAGTATGGTCTAGCCCTTACAAGTCTAGTTGCTATGACTAGTTCACTGCAACCTGAAACCTGGTTAGCACAGGCCAGGGACTACACAGTGCAGACCTACATGTTGTTCTTCTGGAAGCAATTAAATGTCATTGAAGTTGAACAGAGAATTAACATTCTGCCTTGTCAGCACTTTTTGAGAGAGAGAGAGAGAGAGAGAGAGAGAGAGAGAGAGAGAGAGAGAGAGAGAGAGAGAGAGAGAGAGAGAGAGAAAAGAGTGTATGTTTATCTATAGGCTGTGTGTGTGTATGTTACTGCAGGTTGGGCATGCCAAGATGAGTGCAGGTACCAGTGCATGTGGACCACGGTGGGTCTGTACCAAGCTGAAGGCTTCCAGGTGCCTCAGTTCCATGGCAAGGTGAGGTTTTGCTAGCACATAACATATACAGCAACAAGTCTCCTTTAAAATGTCCCTGATTGAGGTCTTGTGGGTGCGTCCTGACATGGCAGTACACCTTTAAGGGTCTGTATATCTCTATCTAATAGAGACCATCAGTTCCCCTATTGTTGTTTTCTGTCGAGTCAGCAGACTGCAGCACCAACACTGCCAGAGATGGCCTCTGAAAGTGATGCCACAGCCAGAGAGTGAGATGAAATGGATTGATTATGCACTGTATGGGGATGTGTGGCTCCTCATTCTGCGTCTGCTTGGAATACGGTCAGGAGCAGACACAAATGCACATGACTGTGGTTTTGTAACACACGTTTCTTTATAAGAAGGGTTACCACCACTTCACAAGCCTGTGCTCTGGGAAAATGTTTGTCCAGTTCCTTCTACTGTTTTTTTTTATGGACCAGACATTGTGCTTACAAATGAACTTACGCATTGTATGTTATGTATATATTGTCGGAACTGTGCTCTTACATTAACTTTGCGCTCTAACAATAGTCAGTATTAAGGACTCCTGGTTGGAGACATCGGTATGGTGATGACCTTTTTACATTTCCAGGTTGTGAAGCCCCTGTGGATGCATTATTTATTGGAGGTTTCAGAACCAATAAAGTGTAAAAGTGCAGGAAAAACCACACAGCAATGTCTTTAAGACTATGTCCACACGTACACTTCAAAATTGCAAAACGGTTTATTTCTAATTCGTTTATTAAATTATATGTATGTCCATGCGGAAACGCAAAAATACGCTGTAACCCTGTCAAGAGCATGCCAAACCAGCAGCGGCAATATAATCCTAACCTTAAAGGCGTTTTGTCCAATCAGAAGCCTGACTAATGGTTGTGAAATGTTGTCAGTTACCTCCATAGTGCACTCTAAACCTCTGCTCCTCATTAGAGTTGGATAGTAACTGTATGTAAACATGTAAAAATTCCTGTTAGCAAGGTTAAATCCAACACAGTTTTGCCTACATCCTCCATTGCTCAAACATCGCACATGTAAACCAGAGAGTTTAGAATTATAGCAAGATTGAGCCTTATAATGCATTTCAATGGAAGCAAAAATGCAACTCTTCAGGTCTGAGAAAAGTGGTCCCCCTCCTTTCAAAAATCAAATGTAGGTATTCCGTCTGTTGTTATATTATATATAAATTATATTCTCTCTGATGTAAACAGTTAACAGCATACATCAGGCGCACAAGAACTCTGTTTTACCTGTCTACACATGAACACAGAGGACAGAGTTTTAAAATATCTTTACCCTGGCAGGAATTTTGCTAAACCTTCGGTTATACTGATTGGATACACCGTTTACATGTGGATTAAAAGCGAAATCGCAAAGATAAAGGTTTGTTTATAAAAATAGTAGTGCACGTGTGGACATAATCTAAGGCAATTGTTGTGATACAGTAGCCCATGCTTTTGAATGAAAGTATAGTTATGTAACGAGCAGGACAAATAATAATATTATGTTATTATACATAGTATTTACTAATGTGTGTTGTATATTTCAATGTTTTTAATGTACTAGTATTACATGCATATGAGTAATATGTATATGTTTTTTGTATTTCAGTGGCCATTTGTGCGGGTGCTGTGTTTTGAGGAGCCTATCTCTGCACTGGCGTCTCTCCTCAACGGACTGGCTTGTTTACTGATGACACTTAAATACCGTAGTACTGTCCCCCCAGTGAGCCCCATGTACCACACCATTACTGCATTCTCTATGGTATAAATACACACCTGACTGTACCATGTGCTACACTGGTTCACTATCAGTCTATTACACCATTAAAGGCATGGTCAGTCATTCATTCGGTCCTCCTCAGGGCCGCATCACACATCGAAATGCATTGTGAAGCAAAGCGTAGTGCTACCACTTTGTTGATACAAACGGTTTTCGCCACTTTTTTTATGTTACTATTTACAGAGCCAGGGCTATGTAAAAGTATCGAATTATTACGGTGGACCACGGAGCGATACTGTTTTGATTTGAGCTCAAAGTTAGCAAGAATGACTGACCTTTAAGTAGTGTTAACTTAATACTCACTTAATACAAATCACTCGGGTTTGTAGACAATGTTTCAATCAATATATAAATGTTCTATGGTTCTGCTAGTGTTTGTGTCTGTGTCTTGTGTTCTTGCAGGTGTCTCTAAATGCCTGGTTTTGGTCCACCGTGTTCCACACCAGAGACACCTATCTGACTGAGGTAATAGTTTCCTGCAGTACGCCATCCGGTACAGACAAGAGTTAGGAGGGTACATAGCCTGACGTTGATGCACTGAAAGTGATATGTCTGAAGGCTATATGAAATCACACATACCGTAGCAGTATGATTAATATCTGTGTTGGCGTACCACACACATATTACATTAATAATGCTGATTATGTTTTTTCTCTTTCAGAAAATGGACTACTTCTGCGCCTCAGCTGTCATCCTATACTCTATCTACCTGTGTTGTGTTAGGTCGGTTTTGATGTCAGCTCATGATTTACTAATTCATCATTATTTATTAGTTCTAGCTATTTTAACTGGACTATATATGATGTACATAATTCAGTATAGGAACTAGTGTTTTCTATGTTTGATCTGTGGCAGGACGTTGGGTCTAAGGCGTCCTGCCGTCTCCAGCCTGGTGGGGGCGCTGCTCATCTTGGCCTTCACCTCGCATGTTTCCTACCTGACCTTTGTCACGTTTGACTATGGATACAACATGGCGGCAAACGCCACCATCGGTACGTGTCTCTGTACCTCCCCGTCTGCTTGTCTGTCTCTCTCCCTCTGTTCTCACCCGCATGTCTCTCCGCAGGGCTAATAAACCTGGCATGGTGGCTGGTGTGGTCCTACCAGAACAGGAGGACACTGGTCTACTGGTGGAAGGTTCTTCTGGTTGTTGTTCTGCTTCACGGCCTCGCACTCCTGGAGCTCCTCGACTTCCCCCCCGTCTTCTGGCTGCTGGACGCCCATGCTGTCTGGCACCTGTCTACCGTGCCTGTCCACTTCCTCTTCTACAGGTACGTCCACTTGCTTCAGGAGAGCCTTCCAGTGCACAACGTTTGTTAGCTAGGTGCATCCCAGGTTGAGGGTACGCAGCACTAAATCGTATATTGGCCTATGTGCTGTCCATACTGCGTTAACGTCACACACTTGATACCACTAATGTACAGTAGGGGGTGCTACAATAATATACACTGGGGTTTTATTTACGTTTTGTTTCCTGACAGTTTCCTGATAGACGACAGTCTCCATCTCTTGAACACAGAGAAGATCGGAGTTAAACTGGAGTAGGATGGCCTTATCACAAATAGACCACGCCCCTAACTACTCTCTAATTAGGACAATGGAACAGCAGGAGCAATGACCTCTCCATGGCTACCAGCATGACATTTCTATCAAATATGTTTACATTTTGTTGCCTTTGGATTTTTTTTTTTTTTTTACTTTTACGTATTTCCTTACTTTCTTTTTTCAGATGTTTTAATCACTTTGCCTTTTTTTGATGTGATCATTTGTCAGATAATATACATGATTATAGAAAAATAATTGTAATGGGTTTGGGTGAAATATTACTTTAATTCCCCAGATCCCCTTTGCCTATAAACAATGTAATGTTACCATGTGAACCTGAAATTCCAACACACCAGACCCAAACATTATTAGGATGCTGTGTGTTGATGTCAGGCTAAGTGCTACACACATGGATTCATTGAGTGCAACTACGGACATATTTAGATTTTTTTTGCAGTGAAACATACAATTACCCAGTATTAGCAAGGCTTCTCCTTTGGATCCTAAAATTCATTAAAATAAATGTAATGCAAAACTCTGGTCAGTACGGCCTTTAAAGAGATTCTCCTCAATTGTGATATATTGCCCCAGGTCAATAATTTATGTTGTGAAACACAAATATGTGTGATTTAAGGGGGTAGAGTAAATTATTGTGTGTGCCTTCCCCATGGCAGGTAATAACTATATGGTATTACAGGTGCAAGACATACATTTTCACTTTGTGGGTTCCTATATTTTCATGAGATACAACTGAACGTTGCCTAAGAGCTGTTCAGAAGTGTATATTACTTATTATATGGAAGACCTCATTTTATTTATGTGCCTGTTTCATCCCAACTTAGCAGCCTAGTTATGATTTTATTCACCTGAGGCCTTTCTGTGTTATAAGCACTCTGTGACGTGCATGTGTGTGTGTGTGTGTGTGTGTGCGCGCACGTGCAGGTTATGTTAATTACTCCCATCTTGTTTAAATGTTCATGTTTCTGTTGATGTTATGTATGTGCACTTTACATATTCTCTGTGTGCATGTGTTTTAAGGACGGAGGAAAAACATCTATTTTTTTTTTTTAGTTAATTATAATTATTATCAATTTAATAGTGTTTGTATTCCTGCTGAGATGTTGCCATCACTAAAATATCTCAACATCTGGAAACTAATGTTTATATCTTTGTCATACCTTCTACTCTCTTTTCTCTAGCTACCCCTAGCGGCAATCTTGCTTACCGCGTTTTCAGTGGTGATTAAATGTTTAAGATAATAATAGAATAAAGTGTTGGGTTAGTTGACGTTATCTTTCTTTTGGAACTAATTGTCAATTTACAATTTACTCATGCACGTGTTTTAAATATGAAGTCAATAGAAACGCATACATTAGCCTTATACACACAAACCACATTATAATCTGGACTGAGAACAACAAATTGTAGTATACTCATAATGTATAAATATGCTGCTGAATATTTCAAATATATATTATATGTTCATATATCTACTGAATATTTTTATATTAGAAATGGAATGTAATATAAAGCTAAACATTATTTTTATAAAAGTTGTGTGCGCGGCCACGCCCCATTCCAGCCCATTGCCCTATGCTCTCGCCGCTGTTACACGCTTCCTGGCAGCAGCGGGCGCGCGCACTGGATTCCATAAAGGAAGTTAAGAGATTGAAAAACAAGTCGGGACCAATTGTTGGAACGCGAGACCGAAGCAAATTCCGGATTCGGGATTTTAATCCGGCTCGGACCAGCATGGAGGACTAGTCCAGTCCACATGGACACAAATAAGAGTTCCCGGCTCCTGGTATGGGTCCTGGTGTTAGGACTGTCGGTCGCGCGGGGTAGAGAAGGTGGGTCCTCACATTATGTGTGCGGGCGAGTACGGTACGCACGCACGCACGCGTGTGTGTGTGTGTGTGTGTGTGTGTGTGTGTGTGTGTGTGTGTGTGTGTGTGTGTGTGATATTCTTGGCTCTAGTCTAGATAGCAGCACATTATGTGTCGTGGTCTGATCTGGTCCAGCTCTGGAGTCCAGGCAGTAAATAATCCTGTTTGCTACGGTACAGTTAGTTAGTTAGCAAGCTAGTTCGTATTAGGCAAATTTGGGTAGAATAGTAGGCTACTTGGTAGAGTCGGCATTAAGTTCATATGACAGACTCAGCAGCACTTCTGGTTTAACTGCGACATGTTTTAGTAAATTATAAAACTCATGAAGATGAATTCTAAGACTAAAAACGAGAACTTTTTGCCTACTCAAACTTTCAGAGAAGAGTATTTATGCAAGTGATTCACTTCAAAGGATATCAAGAGGTCAGAATGATGTTACTACTATTATGCAGCTTTAAAATACACATATGACACTGCACTGATAGAAAATATGATGATGAAAATATGAAAATATGAAACGATGTTAAAAATAGTTAATTTCAGAGTAGATTTCAGATTTGGAGAGACCGAGATATTTACCTGAGAGAACAGCCTCGTCTCCATGGCAACTTGGATCTAGATTATTACAGTGTGTGCTCGCGCGCGCGCGTGTATGTGTGTATAAACTCTGATCTGAGCCCAATTTAAAACTAAATAATTAAGAATAAATAATTATTCACTTATTGTATGTGTTCAGAATCAAAATATAAATCGAATCAACATCCCCCAGTGTCCATTTTGGCAGATACAAATATTTTAGGAATAAACTCTGTTAACTTTATTTTAATAAATATGATATGGTATTCAGTACATATGAATTAAATATATGGATTACACATACCAAACTTTGTTTGTTTGTGTGTGTGGGTGTGTGTGTGTGTGTGTGTGCGCATGTGTGTGTGTGTGTGCATGTTGTTGTGGATTCTGCAGATCCTGTTGAGCCTGTCTGTGGAGTCAGGCCTGTCTGTCCCCACTTGGAAGACAGACAGGAATGTATCTAACTAAATCATACACAGGCATGCACATTCGCAGATACGCACGCACATGCGCACACACGCACATTGTGTTAAAGGTTTAGGCTTGTGTTTTTTAACTACTCTTCTGTGACAGTGCAAGGTCTATTTGTTTGTGTGTGTGTCTGTGTTTTTTTAGCAGACAGGAAGTGTGTTTTCTCTGCTACACCAGTTCTCTGATCTGATTTGCAAAAGGTTAATTTTGCTTATTTCCAGTTAAGATGGTAAATTTGAGTTAAAATAGTTTGTTTCTTACCGGAATGATAACGTCAGCCTGTGTCAATAAAGTTAATTGTCAGTGTTAGAAGCCAACTCTGTTTCTAAATCTAGTGGTTAGGTGGAGTTATTGGGTCAACACACACGCATGCACACATAACGATGCACACAGGTACACAGGTGTGTGATAAGAGACTGAACTTTGCCTGTTATCATGTGTTTGTATGCTAATCAATTGTAATATTTTGCTAGTTTTCGGTTGGATTATTAAAAATAATTAAAATGTTCACTTTTGATTAGTTTATTCTTAAATTATTTTGCTATAAACTAATAATAATCTATTTGAATTTGTTTTTATAATTATTATGATAATATAATTATTATAATAATACATTTTATTTTGGATGCCTTTCTCAACACTCAAGGACATCTTACATAGTAAATACATAGATATAAAACCATATGCCGTCTTCTTATGCCATCTTCAACCAATATTATAACATGAAAACTCAAAATAAATGTTTCTTTTATGATACTAACTACCCCTAAAATGTATGTGTTTCAAGTGTGTCTAGGGACAGACATGAAATTAGATCTTCCCTCCAGTTTGGAGAATCACTACCAGATCTTAAAGCTTCTCTACAGCGACTGTAAGGTTGTCCATGGCAACCTGGAGATCACACACCTGCATGGTGACCTTGACCTGACCTTTCTACAGGTACCCGGATCACACATACACACAGACAACCATAGAAAATGTTTACAAAATCCAACTCTCAAACAGATTCACTACGCTTTATTTTAATATAAATTGTAGGACCCTGTGTGTGTGTGTGTGGACAGGATATTGTGGAGGTGCAGGGCTATGTTTTGGTTGCCCATGTCTCGGTCCCGCTTCTTCCACTGGACAACCTGCGAATCATCCGAGGCAGTCAGCTATACAACCGCAGCTACGCACTAGCAGTACTCCACAACACAGAGGCCGCTGTGGGCGTGCACACACTGCGGCTACGCAGTCTCACCGGTCAGCACTACAGACACACACCTTCTGTTTGAGAACTCATATTTTGTAGCATTTTAGAAATTTAAATTAGATTTTCTACTACGCATAATATAGAATATATTATGCAAAGTCTTAGCCCGAAGACAAGTTAAGTTTTAATACATGTTAAACACTGAACAAAGGAGGAGTATATACTGAAATCGCGAAATCGGAGTATATACTGTGTATATATTTTGTTTTAAGGATTTGTTTCTTGACAAACTCCTCAAATGAAAAATGTAATATACTGTAATACAATGACATTTCAGGTAAATATGTAGGTAGTATTAATGCTTTCTTGTCTGCAGAGATCCTGTTGGGGGGGGTTTTCATCTGGGGAAATGACCAGCTGTGTTTCCCAGACCCTCAAAAGATCTCTTGGAAAGACATTCTGGACACACAGAATGTTAACAGTGGCCAGCTACAACTACAGGCTCCTGCCAAGAACTGTATATCCATGTCAATTAATATCTATACATCTAAATTCTTTCTATATATTTCTAATCTATGTATAATAAGCGTGTGTGTGTGTGTATGTGTGTGTGTGTGTGTGTGTAGGTCAAAAGTGTGTGCAATCCTGTAAGGGTGCTTGTTGGGGGAACAGAGCTCAGGATTGTCAGATCTGTGAGTGCTTTTGAATACTGTTATGATATGAATTATCTATTTGTTAGTGTTTATCCTATTACTAGAAGAGATTCATTTTATGATATCGTCATACTGTATGTCATATGAATATGATTTATTTTCTTATTTACATTGCTTTCTGTGTCAATGTCACACCTACATATATTTACATTTTACATCATAAAATATGTTAATAAATATTTTATTTTCTTAGTTATAAAGTCTTTGTTTTGGTCAAATCTGCATGTTTTAGTAATCTCTCCCTGTCTGTGTCTCTCTTAGTAACGCACATTGTGTGTGCGTCAGGGTGTGTGCGTTGTAAAGGCAACCAGTCACATCACTGCTGTCACATGCAATGTGCTGCGGGTTGCACCGGCCCTAAAGACTCAGACTGTCTGGTACTTGTAAACACAAACACACACCATGTAATACAGTATACTGTATAGTGTAGTGAAACACGCTGTGTGTGTGTGTGTACCAGGCGTGTCGTCACTTTAACGACAGTAGTGTGTGTCGTGACTCCTGCCCCCCTCCCACCATCTACGACCCAGTGACCTTCCAGTCCAAACCCAACAAGAACAGGAAGTACAACTTTGGAGCTTCCTGTGTCAAGACCTGCCCTCGTACGCACCTTTCTCTCTTTATACTGTCTGTCTCTCTAGATCTTCACCTGCCTGTCTCTATACTGTCTGTCTCTCTAGACCTTCTCCTGTCTCTCTCTATACTGTCTGTCTCTCTAGACCTTCTCCTGTCTCTCTCTCTAGAAGACCTCTTGACACAGCTGTCTGCCCCCTGTGTTTCTATATAACTACCTTTCTCTACCTGTACCTGTCTCTCTCTACAGTATATAACTACCTTTCTCTACCTGTACCTGTCTCTCTCTACAGTATATAACTACCTTTCTCTACCTGTATACCTGTCTCTCTCTACAGTATATAACTACCTTTCTCTCCTGGACCTGTCTCTCTCTACAGTATATAACTGCCTTTCTCTCCTGGACCGTGTCTCTCTAGATAACTACCTTGCTATGGAGGTGGCATGTACTAGGGTCTGTCCCACAGCAAATCAGGAAGTGATTTCAACCCAGCCAGATGGGACTGAGACTCAGCGCTGTGAGAAATGTGAAGGCGACTGTACCAAAGGTGTGTGTGTTTGTGTGTGTGTGTGTGTGTGTGTACATGTTGGTTGGTGTGTGTAAGTGTTGGGGTTGTTACTCAACAAGTAAAGTATTACCTTTAACAAGTAATGCATTGCATATTAACTCCCAGTAGAATGAGTTTTACTTTGGCGTTACTTGGCAACATCACCTCAGATGCGTCATGTCATTACAGTGAACAATATAAAGAAGGCTATCATCTGCTATGTTTAAATATGTACACATGCTACATATCAATACAAATCAATCCAAACTAAATTGAGAAGATATTCTGTTTCAAATTGTATCCTGTGTGTTGCAGTGTGTTACGGGCTGGGCATGGACTCTCTACAGGGCATTACTATGGTAACGGCTGATATTATGAAGCAGTTTGTTGGATGCAAGAAGATCTTTGGAAGTCTGGCATTCCTCGCAGAAAGCTTCACTGGGTGAGAACACTCACACACGCGCGCACATACACACGCACGTGTGAGTGCACACACACATACACACGCACAAAATAACACTGTCTCTTTCTCCAGGGACCCATCCACTAATGTCTCAGGGCTGTCTGTCTCTCAGCTTGAAATTTTCAGGAGCCTGGAGGAGATCACAGGTACTGGGCCTACTGGGAGCTGTCCAGTACAAAGCCATTCTTCTACTAGTAGTCAGCAGATGGGGGCCTTGCTCCATGACAAGTTGTCATTGTCAAGTGTTTTTAGTCTTCATTGTGTTATGTTAGATATCTGAGTGAAGTTGTGTGTGTGTGTGTGTGCGTACAGGTTACCTATATATTGAAGCGTGGCCAGAGAGTTTGTACAATCTCAGCGTGTTTGAAAGCGTCAAAGTAATCAGAGGACGCATGCTCTACAAGTAAGATAAGATGCTTGTCTGCATGTCTGTGTCATGTCCATGCAATGTAAATGTAAAAGAAAAAGGCTTTTTATTAGGGTTGCACCATATTGACAAAATGTGATATTGCGATATTGATCATGAACATTGCAATATCAATAATAATTTAGATATTTTTAACACAAGTGAAAACACAAAGGTTTTGTGGGAAAAAAATATATTCATAACATATCAAAACAACACATTTTCAGCTGACGGTCATATTGGACTACAACAGTCATTCCAAGCTACCGAGGAGGCATTCTTTTTGGCCACTAATGTTTCCTCTTTGATCTCCATTATGTCATTAGCTTCCTCAGCCAAACATCTTACTTTTCTGTTTAAATCAACACATCTAAGCCAAACAGCCAACGGACGCATCTCTCCACAAAATAAACTGAATATTGCAATTCCTGCAACATTTTCAATATCATATTGCGCAACGTAATATTGCAATAACGATAATGAGTCAATATATTGTGCACCCCTAGCATCTATCATGATAGAGCAACTTTTAAGTAATAACAGTATTACAATAACTATGTAATCTTGTAAACATTGTAAATAGCATTCTTCAATACTGAATCCTCTTTCACATCTAGACAACAGTTCATTTCATGACCAAAATGCACCTACAGCAGCCTAATTCAAAAAATCACTTCATACTGCATGTATAATGCAACTCAATATATTGTAGTAATGTTAGTCTATTCTCCTTCATTTGGCCAGAAATTGGAAGGCCATTGGTTTATGTGTGACATGATCAATATTTTTTACTGTAGGATACATTTATGAGAGGAAATATAGATATACAGTATATATGAATAGTAGTCTACAGTAGACTACATATATAATATTTTGTAATCTTGCCAAATGCAGTGGACTACATTATATTTGTATTGTGCTTGTGTTTAACTATTTTGAAAAAGTAGGCTATCTAACTATTTGCCTATTTGCTGTAGATGGCAGATTGCGGATTGAAATATGTAGTCATATAATTCTTTGCAGTGAAAAACGATGCACAGTTTGCTACAGAGATTCAGTTGTGCTGGCTTGGTGAAGTGAAGAGTTTTCAAAGTGGCTCAATATTTACAAATGCACCCTAGCAATCATAAAATAAAAAGTATTTTTATGTTGTAAATGTAAGCAACTTTGTTGTGTAGGCTACCTGCTAGCACATCCCCTCAATACATTTGAAGTGGTGCTAAAAGCTGTATAGCCCTCTGCGATGATTAGGTTAGCAAGTTCTGAAACACGTTGGCATCATCAAAGAGTGACCGCAGCGAGACTAGGTCAAATAAACTTTGACCTTGGGATCAACGTTATGATCCATTTTATGCAGTTTGGTTCATGTTGTCATGTTGATTTCAATGCGTTATGATTTACTAACACAGTTACAGTATAATTTATAAATGCATGTTGAGAGGGGCACTTTTGATTAATTTTGGAAAAGGAAGGGTGCATGAGCACCCTAAGCCCCCTCCCCTGTATGTGCCGGGTCTGTTTGTACCAATGTCACTGAAGACATATATTTTGACAGGCCAACATTCAGTTAAAGGCGGAGTCAGTGATTGTAAGATGCTAATGTCTCCCCATGCTCCGCTAGCTGTCCTTCTGTGTGTGGGCTGAAAAAACAACCCTGTGTTGCTACACAGTCCTGGCTCTGTCAATAGGAACACAGACAGTTGTGCAGAACGCACCTCACAACATGATCTCAGCCTCGGCAATGCATTCCCAGACATCCCAGCCCGCTGTATGACTGCATTATTCAACAAATACCTTACACATATCTACAAGGGACCTGGCCTTTTAATTCAGTTAACATTCACAGCGGTCCAGTTAACCGAGCCATAAGGAGCCAAATGTCTGTAAAGGTGAAAAACATGTAAAATGTTGGTATTTGAACGAGCGATCTGTGTTACAAGTGCATTAGCGCAATGCTTAATCTGGTGAGCTAACCAGACATGATGAAAATCTTGTTGCAGCGACACCTTTAATATTCTGAGATTAATTTATTTCAATCGTTTACATGTCTGTAGGGACAATGACTCAAATTAATCAAAAGGTCTGGGCCCCAAACGAGTGCTGTTGATTTGATTATTAAATAAATAGAAATAATAATATAATAAACAGCTACACCACCCTAACCAGATCTGCTGTTTCTGATTAGCTCTCTCTCTCTCACTCTCTCACTTCCCCTTCTCCTGTCTGTGTGTCTGTCTGCCTGCCTGTGTGTCTCTCCAGAGGCGTATTCTCCCTGGCTGTGCAGAACCTGTCTATACAGTCCCTGGGCCTCCGTTCTCTGAGGAGCGTGTCTGGAGGTCTGCTGCTCCTCAACAACAACAGCCAGCTGTGTTTCATCTCCTCCCTGCCCTGGAACCTCATCACCCCCACCAACCACACACAGCGCCTGCTCACACACAACCAGGACCCCCACAGCTGCGGTACACACACACACACACACACACACACACACCATAATATACACTAAGGGATTATAAGACTATATTATCAAAGGAATCGTGTGTGTGTGTGTCTCCAGAGGCGCAGGGCCGTGCTTGTGACCCTCTTTGTGAGTGGGGGTGTTGGGGTCCAGGGCCCCAACAGTGTTTCTCCTGTAAAACCTACAAGAGAGGAACACTGTGTGTGGACCACTGTGAGATCAAAAGCGGGTAAGTGTGTGTGTTAATGCATAAACTATGCTTGTGTGTGTGTGTGTGTGTGGGGGCATGTGGTCTGATGTGCTCTGTCTTCCAGAGAGAGACGGGAGTTCATGGACAAAAATATGTGTGTTGCCTGTCACTCAGAATGCCGACCAATCAACGGTTCTGCCTCCTGCCATGGCCCGGTCAGTACTAGTCCAATACTGTATAGATTATACACAGTGTTACAGTAGTACAATACCTTTAGTCCATGTGTAGAATACATGTATAAGTGTTTGTGTGTGTGTACGCACGCACAGGGGGCAGACCAGTGCACCGAGTGTGCGAGCTTCCAGGATGGAGAGGTGTGTGTAGAGCGCTGTCCTAGCGGTGTGAAGGAAGAGACACACACCATATGGAAATATGCCAACGCTACAGGTCACTGTGTATACTGCAGTACTAACTGTACTCTGTCGTAAGTGAGCACACGCACACACACACACACGCACGCACACACACACACACACACACACACACACGCACGCAGTACTGTCATGCTAAGTTTACCCTATTGTAAATACAGTGTGTACTGTTTTACGGACACAATGTACTACGTTACTAACTGAGTACACACAGATGGACAGGCACACACTCTGAGTAAGTGACGTCAGTGCAAACAACTACAGTGATTAAACCTGTGCAGCCTAATGGATAACAACTATAGGCAAAAATCTACGCTACAAAATGACATGATAATAAGATGTAATTGCGACAGCCTACCTTTACAAGTTAACATTTTAAGAACTAGCTGCTATGGCATGTCTTATCCAAATATTTAGTAAATTCGACTCCATAAGTTCCTTTTCAAACGCCAGAAACGAAAGTCTATATTTAGTCTTCCTGTATTTTATCCTGTTGAGACTGTTGTAAACCAGGTGCATCACAGAACAGCTTGTAACAGACGATGTGATCAAACACGAAAATAATCAGAGAACTCTTCCATTTCAACTAGTGTGGCCGGAGTTACTGCGTATAGCATTAGCTGGTGGCATTGGTTAGCTTAGTAGCAGCGCCAGCTTCATTCATAGAACTGGAGTACGGGTAACTATAAAAACAACAATGCTTTGAATAACAGAATGCATTTCATTACCTTAACGTGGTAGGTATTGAAACTATTGAATAGTATAATATTAAGCAAAATAATTCAATATTTTGTAATAATTACATTCAGATATAATTAATTTTGGCAAACCAGTGAGTGGGATCATGTTTCATATTAGTTGGCCATGGTGAAACGGTCTTTACCTATTGAAAGATGCATTGTTCTTGAGATTGAGAGCTGCGGTGGTCTGCATTATGCAGTTCTGGGCTGGGATCACCGGGCCCCCAAGCATCCCGGGCCCTGGTGCGGCTGCACCAGCTGCACTGGCGAGCGCTACGCCACTGAACCTGTGTGTGTGTGTGTGTGTGTGTGTGTGTGTTTCAGATGCGGTCAGTTGGATGAGAAAGGCTGTCCTATCAACACAAAGACCGGGTAAGGCTCTGTCTTGATCTGGTCTGGACGAGATTAACCTCTGTTAAAGCCTAAACCTGTTTTTACCTGCAAGTATAACCTAACCAGAGAATATTTATTACAGGTTTTTGGAATATTAGTTATATTTTTAGCTGCCATATGTTGTTTAGTCAAGTCAGAAAAGTTTTGTTTATTCAAATCTTCTGTAAAGTATGGATTAAAATAGTTAATTGTTTGTGTGTGTGTGCGTGTGCGTGTGCGTGCGCGTGTGTGTGTGTGTGTGCGTGTGTGTGTGTAGTCCTGGGACATCCATCGCGGCAGCAGTAGGGGGCGTGGTTCTGCTCTTAATACTAATAGCGCTGCTTGTGTTTTACCTGCGACGCCAGAAGAAACTCCGCAGGAAAGAGACCATGAGACGCATTCTGCAGGAACATGAGGTGGGAGTTGTAGTTTTTAACAGAAGTGTTTGTTAAACTTTTTATTTTGTTTAAATAATGGTTTAAGTTGTAGTTGTGTTAACAGAGGTGTGTGTGTTTAGCTTGTGGAGCCCCTGACTCCCAGCGGCGCATCACCCAATCAGGCGCAGATGAGAATTCTGAAGGAAACTGAGCTCAAGAAGCTCCGGGTGCTTGGATCAGGAGCTTTTGGCACGGTGTACAAGGTAGTGATTTTTATCAGCGCATCTTAAAACTTTATAAGGACCTATCTGAACACTCCCTGAACACTCACCTGGTGTGTGTGTGTCTGTGTATGTGCGTGTCTGTCTTTCAGGGTGTGTGGGCTCCAGAAGGGGAACATGTGAAGATTCCAGTTGCTATCAAAGTCTTGCGTGAAAACACTTCCCCTAAAGCCAACAAGGAGATCCTCGATGTCAGTTTTACACACACACACACACACACACACTTCTGTGAACAAATTAGTTCTTGAAGCGAGAGTCTTTAAAAGCCACTCTTCCTTCCTTCCTGTCTGTCTGTCTGTCTGTCTGTCTGTCTTTCTTCAGGAGGCCTATGTGATGGCAGGCGTGGCCAGTCCATATGTGTGTCGTCTGTTGGGAATCTGTCTGACATCCACAGTGCAGCTGGTCACTCAGCTGATGCCCTACGGCTGCCTGCTGGACTATGTCCGAGAGAACCAGGACCGCATCGGATCTCAGTCCCTACTCAACTGGTGTGTCCAGATCGCCAAGGTAAGATCAAAGATATGTGAACCAGATTTGAGACGCTGCTGCATTCAATCAGTGTTTGTGAGTGTGTTGTGTTATGTTGTTTGTAGTATTTAGCATTGTGCTATTTGTGGTGATTGGCTGACAAGTATCATCATCCAATATCCCATAGACAATCATTCTAATTTGGCACTCTTTTCTCTAATTATCCTTATCTGAAACATATACTGTAGTATGTAGTTTCACTATATGGGATTTAATTATCCTTATCTGACACATATACTGTAGTATGTAATTTCACTATATGGTATTTTATTTAATTATCTTTATCTGAAACATATACTGTAGTATGTAGTTTCACTATATAGGATTTGAAGCCTGGTTAACCAATCCTGATTTTGCAAGATCCACTGTTTGTTCCGCTCTACAAATAAATCTGGAAACTCCCCATTCAAATCTGTCATATACTGTAGCTGTCTGTAAGTTTCACTTTTGTAAATTATTGGAATGAGAAAGGGTCACCTTCAACCATTCAGAATAACAAAGAAATGTTTAATGATATTCAAACTCAATCATTAGTAGACAAGTGGATCACCTTCATAATGGTTCTATGTTCAGTTCTCAAACCATTTTGAATGGAGAGGTCACTGACTGATGTGCAGAGCAGGGTGGTGGAGCTTGCAAAATGATGGTGGTTTCACCAAATAGGCTTGTATGCTCCCAGCGAAGTGCAGGGCCTTATGTCAAATATCACGGAGTATTGTGCAATAAATGCCTCCAATTCTACTGACTGTGTGTGTGTAGGGAATGTGTTATCTAGAGGAGGTCCGGTTGGTCCATCGGGACCTCGCAGCGCGCAATGTTCTGGTAAAGCATCCAAACCACGTTAAGATCACTGACTTTGGTCTGGCAAGGCTGTTGGACATTGACGAGACAGAATACCATGCTGACGGTGGCAAGGTGTGTATTGCGTGCGTGCGTATGCTTGTGTTGTGTGTGTGCGTGCGCACATGTGGACAGATGTATGTGGTCTCTTTCAGGTGCCCATAAAGTGGATGGCTCTAGAGTCGATCCTACACAGGAGGTTTACCCACCAGAGTGACGTCTGGAGCTACGGTGAGTTGCGATCCTGCTGGCTTCACCCCTTATGCCACACTGCTGTTAGTCTAATGGGGTGAGCTCTCTCTGGCTTGATACCTCTGCAATGTATGAGGTCACTGTGAGGTCTCCAAGAATAATAATAAAGCTATGGAGGAGCTTATCAGTGGCGCTTTGCATTAGCATGTTCCATTGGATCGTAAAGTAATTTTGTGATGTTACTGTGTGTGTTTGCATGCGTGCCCCTAGGTGTAACGGTCTGGGAGCTGATGACGTTTGGTCTGAAGCCATATGACCAGATCCCAGCCAGAGACATACCAGACCTGCTGGAGGGAGGGGAGAGGCTTTCCCAGCCTCCAATCTGCACCATCGATGTCTATATGATCATGGTTAAATGTCAGTATCACTGTTTTTTTATTCTGACTGCTGTTCCATTGGTTCTGATTCTGCTGTCTAGACCAGATGAGACTCTGTGCCTCAGAAAGACACTCCTGGTTAAATGAGTAGTTTGATTGACAGGTTGGATGATCGATCCTGACAGTCGACCCAGGTTCAAGGAGCTTGTTAATGAGTTTGGCGCGATGGCTCGAGACCCGCCCCGCTACGTCGTAATACAGGTGTGTGCGCGTGCGTGCGTGTGTATGTGTGCGTGCGTGTGTGTGCGCGCGTGTGTGCGTGCGCGCGTGCGTGCCCGAACAGCTCTTTGAAATTATCAAGATCACTCACTCTCTCTCTAACTCTCTCAGAATGATGAGCAGATGTCTCTCGGCCTAGTGGACAGTCAGTTTTTCCGGATGCTCCTAGAAGAGGAGGGGGGAGACATGCGGGACCTCCTGGATGCTGAGGAGTACCTCGTCCCACAGCCTGGTGTGTCCTCCAGGACCCCAGGGGATGGGGCGTCCTCGCCCACCAGACACCTGTCCTACAAGGTATGCCTGGCCTAGTGCACACAGTGCACATATAGTTGGTAGTGCTGCTACAGTAGTGTTCCTTGCTGGTACTAGTAACTATAGATGTCTTGTGAATGTGTCTTAGCGCTGACCCAGCCAATCAGAAGAGCTCTAGTAGTGTATTTTAAATTGATACACTGAACGACCCGTTTCCTTAAACGTTCAAAATGCTCTTGAACTACTTCTGCCGTCTGATCAGTTTAATGGGTGTGGCGAGTGTTGCTCAGTAGGAAGTGTAGCCGCATATTTACTCTGGTGTTTTATAAGTATTTGTGAGTAGAAGTCGTCATCACTATTACTAGCATTACCAAATGTCGTTCTTCTTACATCTTTCCATCTTAAATGTATGCTGTCTCATGCTGATATGAAATGCATGAAATTCTGAAATCGTATATGTTGACACAGCCAATACGGACATATCCTTTAATTGGAACAGTGCACTATGCACCGACAGAGCCACGCTGGTTATACCATCATCTTGTGCATCTATACTGCTGAAAGACAACAATCTAAAGCAGTTAAACACAATCGATGGCTTTGCTGTTGTTAGTCAAACAACAAACAGCGTTGTCCAACCCACAGCCTATATGGACAGCCCGACTCCTCCCTGTTTTGTAACATGCTGTTTAGTCCACTGCCGTTCACATTCATTGAACTTGCAGCAAACATTCCACCACCCTGAATGCAGGATGTCATTTTCGAGAACGCTTGCTAACATCGAACTCAAATAAAAAAAACTCCCTCAGAAGCTCCGCCCCACACATTGCGAGGCCTAGGGCATTGTTGTTGTGTGCAGTCTGCACCACACAGTTTGTGTCCCTATTTACGGAACCAGGGCTGTGTAGAAGTACCGGGAACTTTTTTCAGCACAGAAAACGGTAAGATAATAGATTGCGAGGAGATCCACTCAAAACTGTATTTCTGGCTTAATGGCTGTATAAGTGTATGTACCGTATAAACCTTAGTCTAGACTCTATACCTTTTAACATGGACTCCATCTCTCTCTGTCAGAGCACAGAGCAAGACTTGGAGGTCCCTGGAGACCAACGGAGCATGTACTCCTCCCTGAGCACCCTGACTCGCAGCCAGTACCCCACCCTGCCGCTTGGCGGCACCACCAGCGCTAACGGACCCTGGCCGCCTCAGTACCCCTCCCTGGCCAGGAGACCCTCGGCAGGGGGCCAGTCAGACTCTGTGTTCCTGGACAGCCCAGAGGAGGCGCTGGCGAGCCCGTCTGGCCATGGGCGCTACTGCCAGGACCCGACTTACACGGAGCAGACTGACGGAGCGGCCGGCTACCCTCACCCTCATCTTCACCACTCTCTGCCCAGACGGAACCATGGGCACTATCACAGCCCCGCCCAGCCTGGTGAGTGGGTGGAGCCTTGCTGACACTACTGACATTTGCATTTGGCAGATGCTTTCATCCAAAGCAACTTACATGTAGTACATTTGTCAATAGTTAGGTAAGTCATACACCAGCAATTTTAAGCAAACAATATTCTATTAGAATAACAGCATCATGTCATCATGACTACTACCATGTCAGTATCAATAAATTACCAAATGGCCTAAATAATAAGGTTCTTAATAAAGAAGAGCAAAACATTTTTTTTTGTATTTAAATTATTTTTTTTATAAATAAGAGCAAAGTTAAAATAGGGGTATTTCGAAGGAGACACTTGAGATAGGAGTGAGTATTAAGAGGTGTAGAGGTTACTAGTCAAGGTACCAAGGTGGATTGTAAAGAGGTTTGTCTTTAGTCTATTGTGGAAGATGGGTAATGTTTCAGCTGTCCTGACTGTTGCTCGTTCCACTATTGTGGTGCCAGGACAGAAAACAGTCTAGACTTTGATGAGCGAGCCTTGAGACCTTGCTTAGGAAGCAATGCGTGTCAATCTAAATAGTATTTATAAAACCTTGTATTTTCGATGTCCGAACAAACGACCATGAAATGAGATGAAATGCTGTAGTACTGAAACTCATAAGGGACCACGAGATATAATATGGATATAATATGACCCATGGAATAAACTAAGCCAGACATTAAAATATACTATAGGCATAGGTCTTGCTCTGCATTTAACAAAAGTAACTTAGTTAAGCTTATGTACCATTAAAATGACTGCTTAGCTACGGTACAGTTGGCCTAATATAGACACAATGCAGTAAGAGAAAGTCAAGTCAAGTCCGTTTATTTATAAAGCACATTTAAAAACAGCAAATGCTGACCAAAGTATTGTACACATCAATGCAAGTAGCAATGAATAAATAAAATAAAACAATAAAACACAACAAACAAGACAGTTTTAGCACAGTGTCCCAGAACTTACTCGAACGCTAGAGTATAAGTGTGTCTTTAGAAGAGATTTAAATGTCTCAATGGTGGAAGATGATCTAATAGAAAAATGAAGCTCGTTCCACAGTCTCGGGGCCACAACAGAAAAGGCACGATCATCCTTTGTTCTCAAACGCAGCTGTGGAACAGATAAACAAAACTGGTTGGACGATCTAAGGGGCCTAGAAGTGTGATAAAACGTAAGGAGATCTGAAATACACAATGGGGCCAATCCATGTAATGCCTTAAAAACAAGTAGCAGCACCTTAAAATCAATTCGATATTTGACTGGCCGGCAGTGAATGGAAGCCAATATCGGAGAGATGTGGTCCATCTTCCTAGTGCCAGTCAACAACCGAGCAGCCGCATTCTGCACAAGCTGTAGACGTGACAGTGATGACTGACAGATTCCAGAGTACAAGGAATTGCAGTAATCAATACGAGATGAAATCAGTGCATGTATAACAGTTTCCAAGTCATTTTGAGAGAGGAAGGATGTAATCTTAGCAATATTTCTCAGATGAAAGAAGCTACATTTGACAACAGAACTTATTTGTCAAATTTTTTTCAAAGATAAAACCTAAATTTCTTGCATGGTGGACAGCATATTAACAGCATCATGTAGACCTAAATACATTTAAAAAATAAATTTGAAAATGTTTCATTCCTTTTTATTTATTAAAATTCTAAAAACAGTCTAATGTTTTACAAACAAATAATCGAGCACTGTCCCTATGAGGATGATCGTGTTATGGCTAGACCCCAGCTAGCCTTTACATTATATGGCTCGTTCATGTCGAATGCTAGTGCTCAGCGCAGTGATGTGAACGAGCGTAAGCTACTGTTGAAATCAAATGCGCATGATTGCTATGATGTCTGCCCCAAAAAACTCTGATTAGACTCCACCCCTATTGCCGTATGCGCTTTTGAGCAGTTTCAGCTGAAATGAATGGGCGCCATTCTAAAGTACCGTATCCAGTTCTTATAATACGTCCATGGTTCAGACTAGCTATCAGCAAACTGATGTGCTCTGTGTTCATACTAGCTAGCAGCTAACTGATGTGCTCTGTGTTCAGACTAGCTAGCAGCTAACTGATGTGCTCTGTGTTCAGACTAGCTAGCAGCAAACTGATGTGCTCTGTGTTCAGACTAGCTAGCAGCAAACTGATGTGCTCTGTGTTCAGACTAGCTAGCAGCAAACTGATGTGCTCTGTGTTCAGACTATCTATCAGCAAACTGATGTGCTCTGTGTTCAGGCTAGCTATCAGCAAACTGATGTGCTCTGTGTTCAGACTATGTAAATCAGGCCGTTCCAGACCAGAGGCCCAGCACGCTGCCTCGGAAGGC
>JAODUH010010559.1:23464-56467 GCA_027564835.1 Typhlichthys subterraneus
AACTGATGTGCTCTGTGTTCAGACTATGTAAATCAGGCCGTTCCAGACCAGAGGCCCAGCACGCTGCCTCGGAAGGCGCCTCGGACAGACAGGCGGGTCCATAATGGATTTGGCCCCGGATTCCCCCCCACCCCGGCCTTTGACAACCCCTACTACCTGGATCTAGGTGAGGCTTCACAAGGGGGCGAGGCCATGCCTGGAGGTGGGACTAGCCACGTGAATGGGTTTGTTACACCAACAGCGGAGAACCCAGAATACCTGGGATTGGCCGACACCTGGACCGGACACACCTGAGGGGGGACGCACAGCAGTGGACATCAGTGGACACCTGTCCTGCAAGGTCCTTCTCTAAAGGACTAAAGCGTTTGCACTTCCTCTGTGAAAACAATGAGTTCTCAACAAGACAGACACATAATCTCAACAAACAAGGAGAACCGAACACTGGACTGTTATGTTTTCAAATATGATTGTTTGTTGTTTTATAAAAATGTTTTACTGTGTTTTCTACTGTCGCTCCTCCCACGCCAAGTGTCAGGAGATGCACAACAAAGCTAATATCATGTTGGCTATTGGGCTCGGTCTTGCTCAGAGCTAAGGACAACCGTCTCCACTGAAATTACTTGTTTACACCCTGGAAGACAGAGAGGGTGTCTTCCAGGATGGGAACTGCTGGGAGACAGACAGACAGGCAGGCTTTATGAGAATCATTTGTTTTAAATTCTTTGGCTGCAATGCGTTGGTTAAAGACAGGGTTGATCATTTTCGAGAACGCTTACTAACCATATCCCTCCATGCGTCTGGCGCCGCTCCACACATCAAAACACATTGTGAAGCAAAGCGTAGTACTACTATGGCTTTGCTGATTTGTTTACGTTCCTATTTAGGGTGCCAGGGCTGTGTAGAAGTATCAGATTATTTTTTCAGCATGCACAGAATGGTAAGATAGTGAAATGAGGAGATATTTGTTGAATTTGACTAAATGTGTAATTTGCTTACAAATAGTGACTATACCTTTAAGGAGGTACAGTCTAGTTGGTGAGGTACGTTTAAGAAAACTTGGTCAGTGCTAGATAAGGAGGCGCACAGCAGTGACTATGTATTTGGGGGAAAGAAGCTAAATTGACTTGAAGGACAATATTCTAAATTGTGAGATTTTATTAAGTAAAAATAAAATTATTGAAAATATTCAAAGGAACTTCCATAGTGAACGTGTAAAATATGGAGATTCATGTAGTTATTTACTGTGTTTGTGTAGGCAGCCTGGAGATTAAACACTGAGTCTCTGTTTGCTTTCCACATTCCTCCCAGTAAGAGCCAACCGCATACTGGTCACACTGGTAACACACAGCAGTTATGTAACCTAGTGGGGGAGGGTCAAATCAATGCCCTCTTTGTCCATCATCACATGTGGAATTGTGGGTAACTCTAAGGTCCTGGAGCGCTGGTGTGGCGGTCTGAGTCTAAAGGTTTATCCAGCCCAGACAGTATAATCCAGGACAGATCATATGCCAGAAATTAAATGAGAAAATTGAACACTACTCGATTTGTGTTTGGAACTTGTGATAGAAAGCATGTTCCATAAGTGTTGTAACAAAAAGCTCATCCAATTACTCCCAAACCTGATGAGTGGCTGGAATTCTTCTCTACGCCTTCCACTACATCTGACAATAGTCGTTACTCTGTCTTGACTCTACACACAAGTGCACTTTCACACATGGACATTTGGGGCTATAGTGGTGCTACAATGAATTGTTGGAGAAGTGCACCTTTACAAGAAAAACAATTTTAGGACCCTGTTTTGAAAATTCTAAATCAACATTTTAAAATAACATGCTTTAATTATATATGTCAACTGACTGGACGGGTGGTATATGTGGGCATTCATGTTCAGGGGCAGGGCACCAGGCCAATCCATAGTACAGTCTATGTGTACTGGTGGGGGAGAGACAGCTTGGCCAGCCCCAAGAAGGTAAAGGTTATGTGTTTTTATGAATATGTGAATATTTTTCTATTGTATTGTAACTGTTTGAGCGACAGAGTAAACTTCCTGGCCACATTCATGGACTGGAACCCATGATGGAAGGAGAATGTTACTGTATGTAATGTGATGATATGTAGTTTTGCTATTACTGTGCAAAGTTAAAATATCACCCACTAATCAGATGAAAACTTTGCGTGAATGCTTATATTAATATAACATGTCACCGATTTCTCATCATAAACCAAATTCTCTACAGGTTTGTGTGATTTATATGTATTATGAATTGTTTTTATATTTACAATATATCTTAAAATACAGGATAAAACCATTTCCACACTATTTCTGCCCCCTTTTGGAAACAATAAGCAACAGCAACCGTGTATTCTGTAGACTGTCTTGAAAATTTGGATGAGAATAGAGAATGTAATGCAAAAAATACTTAGAAATATAATAATTCAACATAGTACAGTAAATAATCCCACATACAGGTGGAGGCTATTAACATTAATGTATGTGTTTATGTTTAGAATAGCTTTTAGGTAATCTAAATTTGTCTAAAATAAATATTTTGTTTTAACTGTCTAGCAGTCAGTATAGCCCAATACATCAAAGAGGCTAATAATATAATTGTGGCATTTGGTATTTTTGTAGAAATGTTATTATATACATTGATATACTAAATTTTTCAGAAACATTCACTCTGCAGCAGCAAAATGCTCAGATGCAGTTCCATTTTTCAAAAGAGACATTTGCTATGAAAATTATATACTGTATAAATGATAGACACAAAAAATACTGCATGTTTGCAGAGAAAATGTTGGGTAATTCTCTACACATAACTGCCAAATAAGCATACATGTATATGCATATATAAGCATACATGTGTATATATATATATACATGTATACATATACACACATATATATATATATATACACACAAATATGGAACAGGTGTAACATTAAATTAATAATAAAGCATTAAAAACCCGAATAGCTTTTTTTTTTTTTTATAAGGGCCATTCCACTGAATCCATGCCATTTCTGTCGCCAGGATATTATATGCAATTATATGCATACATGTATATATTCATATAATAGCTATAAGCAAATACAAAGTAGGCCTTACCTGCACATTCTTCTAATGGCAAATTAAGGTAGTGTAAAACAAAATGTAATGCAAATATAGATGCTAATAAATGTTGTGACATTGCATAAGATTGTGAAAACAAAAATGCACGCCATAATCAAAGCTAAATGTGGTCAAATAAAAAACTGAGTGTGACTTTCTTTTTACTAGGCCCATACGCAGACTGTCCCAGCTTTATAACACTACCATTTAACATAATTGAATTACATGTTTTTGTATTGTTAAGTGACTCTATACTGAAAATATTTGTTTATTAATCAGAAATACATAATATTGTAACTAAATATACATTTTACTTTAGTCCCCATGTTTTCACTGTCAATTTACCACTCTGAAGATGTGGGAGGGAAAATGGAGAAATCTTATTTTATACTGCATATTTTTACATGGCTAATGGTATCAGTGTTCATTCCTGCACCCATTGTTCATTACTGTTATTTAAAGAAAAAAAATCACTTATTTTGTTTAGTCCATCTTTTAACCTGTTTACAGACTATTATGTTTGATAAAATGGAGGTTTGGGTACATACAGTACAAATAAAATGGTTTTGTGTTTTTTAGAAAAGTAGAGTAGTGCAGAGTTGTATTTTGCATAGGCTATAGTGACTTAAGATATAGACAAATGCCGGTACAATTAGTTTGAACATGTAAACTAATCATCTCTTTATTATAGGGAAAAGAAAATAGTTAACAAACCTTTACATTTAGATTAAACCCCGCAGCAGACCCAGGACATGCTGGAGGGATTATATCTCCCAGTTGGCTTGGGAGTGGCTGGGGATATCCCTGAAGGAGCTGGTGGAGACAGGGATACCTTGGCTGCTCTGATGACCCTGTGGCCACTGCAACCCTAATGGAGAAGCGGTCAAGATGATGGATGGATGTATGAGTTTTAGTAACAGGACTGAGAATTAATAAAAAACAGCAAAGTTCAATTTAAAAACCTTGTAAATAATTACATAAAATTGACCAATACACAGGTTAGTACTTAAATGTGCGTGTTATTAAATAACACACATAATAGCACAATAACTTTTGAGAAGTTACACCATGGAAACTGATGAAAATAATACCATTACTACCTTATGCTAGTACATGTAGGCTAATACTTACTGCATATTATTATTAATAATCTAGGAATAACTCACTTCATTTTACTTAGTCTTACTATTACAATTCCATGTAATTATAGCAACCTAAGGTTTGTATTACCTGCTAATTTTAACATATGGTTTGTCATTATTACTACTTACATTAGACATTTTTTAGTCCTACAGTGATCCAGTTTCCCCAGACAGTAGGATTGCATGAAGGTGCGCCGACCTTGAGTATGATACTGGGGCTGAGGAGGATCTGACAGAAGAGCTCCATGTCATCTCTACTCTGCGAGATGACATGGAGCTGAGACCAGTGTGTGGACAGGATACAGTAGGAAATTATTAATGAAGACCACCAGGTCAAGTCTACTTTAATATCAGTAGAACTAGATAAACCACTTCTTCATCCAATTAAGTATAATAATGTTAGTATTATAATTATGTGACTGGTTTATTTATTTATATATATAGTCTAAATAAATTAGTGTATGGTATTTTAGTCTGAAAACGTTTTTCCGGAAGTGTTAATCTTCCTTCAATGCAGATTAGAGAGAGATCAAGCTGTTGGAGTGTTTTTGCTCTGATATCATGGACATCACTTTTGTGTTCAAGATAATTACATTAACACCGTGTATAAGTTGTTTTACGTTTAAGGCTAATGTAGTTTATGTAGCACGTTCTTCGCTCAAATAAACCCGGTTCGAATAAGTTTTAAAAAGTTCAAACTAAACTAAAGCTAACGAGCTAGCTTGACGTTTTGCCACCTCCTATTTGACCTCCTCTAGCCATTGTTCTGGCGCCAGCCACTAGCTCCAGTTAGCTCAGCTCCTGTTCTGAGAGAATGCAGTGCTATGATTTGAAGCGCCGTCTTGAAGAAGAGCTCGAGCCATGGAGCTGCAAGGTGAGAAATATTTATGTATACGTTTTATATAGATAGCTAGCTGTCTTTTGGCAGAAAATACGACATCTGTCAGTTTACTAGTAATGAAATGTATGTGTACCAAATTGGTATTTGAAAATAAGGGGCAGTTTCTGTCCGCATACAGTATATAGCCCTCCCCCTTACATTTAGACAGAGTAAATCCTAAATTAGTACAGTCTTCCTGCTGCAGTCAGTCAGTGAGGAAGCCATAGTTACATAGAGGAAACGCACTATAAAGCTGTGGGTGTGCTTAGCAGCATGTGAGTGTAGTATATCACGTCACACAAAGATCGCATACTCATGGTCTCATCCAGTATGCAACGTTGGCGCACATCAAAGTTTTAAATCAGAACCCTAAAACACAAGGTGAAAACTTTAAATGTTGAAAGGGGAAATAAAAAACTTTAAATGCTATATTTGGGTCTCTGGCGTTCCTACCAAGTACCCAGCCACAAACTCTAAAATAAGACAATCCAATAATGTTTTGGGGCTCCCTGTGTTTGCAAATGTGTTTTAGCAAGCCAACCCTGGTCCTGGGGACCCACTGTCCTGCATGTCTCAGATGTTTCCTTGCTCCAAAACAATGGATGAATGGATCTTTAACAACCCATTCATTTGAATCAGGTGTGTTGTAGCATCTAAAACATGCATGACAGTATCTGCATTTACACGGACCCTATTATTACGAACGCAACACTTATGTTTTTGCCCCTTTCTTCATGAGCTGAACTCTGCTGAAGAGATGCAGATCAGGCAGCTTGTGTATTGCACAGCTTAGACTGGAACCGGAATCGATTAAATTCAAACTATGCCCAACCCTAATCAGGATGGTGTCACAAGGTTAGCTCATTGAAAAGAGATCAGCGTCGCTGCCTCCTACTGGGCATAGGTCTCTGCTTTATTTAGAAGTGATTGGACAGCCTGTCCTTTGCTTCATCTAGCAAATGCTTTATTTCAACATCGGCATTTATCAACCCCTACTGATTGGTCCGCCAGCAGGATGTCGGTGAAAATCTCTAAGCTTCCAGGGTTTACAGACTAAAATCTCATGCTCTGCTGACAACGGGGAGAACTTTATATGGGAGGACAACAGGAGAGAACGGTCAAACATGGGAGAAAAATAGGAGGGTTGACGTTTGCTTGTTTTTTTTTAGAAACGTGCGCGTGTCGGACTGAAAGAGACTACAATGGAGACGTTGCCATTGCAGCAAAAACAACAGTCAGACCCCGGAAAGGTGAGGTGGGTAGATATGTATGTACACACGTGTACATGTATGTTTAATGTGTCATGCTGAAGATGTCATCTTTTCAGGTGTGTGTGTCGCCATCCATCTGTGTGCGTTGTCTGGCTGGAGAACCGGTAAGGCAAAAATGTCAAATTTGAGATTTTCCTAATTTACAATCCTCATTAACTGTATCAATGGTACAGATATTTGTTGGAAATTAATGTTTGAAAAAGTAAATGTTAACAAAGTTTGCATTTTAAGCAGTGCTCTTAAAACTGCCTTTGATGACTAGCAAAAAAAGCACTCATTAAAGGTATAGTCAGCTATTTAAGATAATTATATGATAACACAATTTTTGTCAAATTCACCAAATGTCTCCTAGTTTTTTGCTATCTTACCGTTCTTTGTGCTAATAATCCAGTTTTTCTACACAACCTTGGTTCCATAAATTCTAACAAACAGTTAAAAGTTGAGTGTTCTCAAGAATTGACTAACCCTGCCTTTAATCACAATCGCTCAGACTTGGAACCCAAAGATAGCTATCATTATCCAGTGGATGTGGTTTTAAAAAGATGCTTATGCCTTTACAGCAATGATCATAGGTGTTTTTTCCTTTAGGAAACTTGTATGAGCAGTGACACCACAACCAATTTTGTCTTTCAATCCCATTTGCTGAAAAATTGTGAGGTCAAAGTATACACATTCATGCAGTTAAACATATTAAATATATTGCTGCAAGAAATACATAAATTCTACATGAATATTGTAACTATAACTACTACCATAGCCTACTCACTAAGAAAATGGATAGGAGACTTTGCTCTTTGGTTTCAAAAACATCTGATTTTACCTTAACTTTACTTGGTAGTCTCGTTGCTTAGAATTAGCATAAAATATACCTAGTATATTTTTGTCCCGCCTAGTTTTTTGGCAACATTGTTATTTGTCGCTCTGAATCACCAGCTCTCATTGAAAATGAATGGCAGCCAGTCGCTTTGTCACTCTTGTTTGTCGTCCATGTTAACGCAGCGTAATGGACAGAGATTTATTTTGACAGCCTTTTGGCATTCCTACAACTGTTTGTATCAATCCAATCTGAATGAGAATGACTGACCCTGCCTTGGGAGGAGATGGGGTGTTTGCCACTTGAATCATGCAATACCAGATTTATATTGATACAAATGTATTAAGAGTTTGTTCATGTGTTTTTTGTTACAGGGTCACATCAATCACATTAATATTATTAATAATGTTAATAATGTTAATACCTGGACGAACTGAGTCTATTTGATTATCAAATGGAAATATTGCATTTAAAAATGCCTCCGGATGAAGATGATTGTCGACAACACTACCATGGTAGTATTATAATATAATGTAGTACTATTGCAGTTGTATACAGTATGTGGTCTATGTAGTACTTGTCATTTTATACAAAGGTGTGCATGTATATTTTTTATTCCAGAGTTTTCTAGAATATATATTTTTATAACTTTGCAATCAATTTTAATTTTAATCAAAGTTTGCCATAAAGATAATGAATATGTTTCATATAAGGGATAACCTTATTGACTAAATAAAGCACTCAGACCAGAGTTATCTGCCTGTCTTTCTGTCTCTTAACCTTCAAATTCTATGTTTTTATTCTGATGTCTGATCTAAGGAGAAAAAAAAAACTAAAATAGAATTGAAACAAAATGGCTTAATTCAAAATAGTCTGTGAATGCTCTGATGCTAAAATGTAATATCCTTCCTTTCATTCTTCCATACTTTGTGTGTTTCCCCATCTTTAGAACACTAGTCTGAATGTTTTGTGCATAGTACCTTTGCATAATAATTAATTAATTTAAATTTTATTGTTGCCTTGTGGCCTATCCCTCATACAGACATTGTTCTGGTGCCCTGTTTTTCTGTTCAATACAGGTCATGGAAATTCAGATTTCTAGTCAGTGACAGTCAGGGAGTTTGACATTTTACTTTAGAATGGGAACCATGCATAAGTATTATCATCTCTTAAAAAACAAGCACTTTGCTGGTATTTTGTTTGTGATTAAATTATGCTACTAATGTATGTGTAAAATGTATAGCTACAGTTATTAGAATGTTTACTTGCAAATATGTATAATTACTATTTTACATGTGTACATGCCTAATGGTACACACACATACATAACACAGTATGCTCACAAAATCCAATGGAGGGCAGTGTGTACAAATGTTTTCCAGCATAGCACACATACACTTCCAAATGGCCGGTTAAATCAACTGTGAGAGAAACAATGCATTTGTGGTTTTCACTCATTGCATCAGAGCATGGAAAAAATGGATTTGTAAGTGTGTGTAAATGGATTTGTGTGTGCGTGTGCTGAACCTGCCAAGACAAGCATTAAGGGGGTGTTTGTGTGTGTGTGTGTGTGTGTGCGTGCCTGCTGCTGGCAGTAGATTGATGTTTCCAATTACAGGCTATATTCAGACCACTCTCCGACAACACACGAACACAAACATAGTCACACACAAAAGAAAGATACATCATCAAAACAGTTCAGACAGGAGTTTGGCCGACCGACCCATCAATATTTAGCGCATGTGTACCAGCATATAAAATGTTCAGCTGGACACTCCTGAAGGAATATAAACACTGTATCAACGCCTGGATTAATATTCCCATTCAGAAGCTTTTGGAGCATGTAGTGGAAACGAAGAAGTTGCATGAATGGTTTATTGTCTGGTATAACATTTTTGTTTAGTTTCATAGATTCAACAATAAATGTGTATTTTTTTACAAAATTCACTAAACCATCTTGACAGTTACCATGTTCCTGGAAGACTGGTCAAACTGGGCGAGGGACCTACGTGGCTTTACAGTTTCTACTTTTGATTGGTTTTATATATACGTAAACCCGTTTATTTCACTAACTACCTGGCTTACGGTTATCATAACCTGACGTGCCAGATAGTTTGTTGCACAGAACAATTTGGTACAGGGCAGGGGGATGATTGGATGAACAGTCCTGTCAGATAACATCGCACATAAACTACACTCGTAGCCACCGGTACGACGCTGATTGGACTGAAGGGCAAACATTTCCAGGTTATCGATGTGAAACTCGCAGGGCTATGGTTACCCCACCCCTTATAAATTACTAGTAGGCACTTAATATAACCAGTTGCTACTCCTTAATAGGCCTAATACAGTACTTACTAGATCCTCGTTACAAACTCCTAAATAATAATAGAAATCCCATGCTTGAGGATATCTTATACATCACTCATATCTGTGTGTGTGCGTGCGCGCGCGCATGTCAGAAATCTATTTAGTCAACTCTACTGGAGCAGAAATGCTGATGCTTGCCTGCAAGCCACACAATACACCCCTCCTTCCTGGTATGAAACTGTCCAATAGCATCATGAACAAAACTGCTGTGTTTATCAAATGCTGTGTTAATTGTATTGGAATACCCTTTTCCAGAAAATCACATTTTCCATGCTATAATTTGACTTAAATGGTCGTAAAAACTAGGACCTGTAACTCTTACCTATACAAGACATGATTGTACTCTGTATCATGCTGGTATACCTGAAGTTGTAACCGTATGGACACAAGACTGGGAGATCTATTTATTGGCCTATTCTCCACTCTCATTTGTACTCTTGACATTTACTATGAATACGCAGAATATCATGTTGACTGGATAATGGATTAATGTATTGTTATGTAAAAGTGTCTCTTATAGCCAAACTTCACTTCTTTCATGCTTTCATGTAACATGTGCCTGAAAACATCTTGTACTAATTGTTTCAGTGAATGTTGAGTCTTGGGGATTCTGTGTGTGCGCGCATGTGTTAGTGTGTGTGTAATCCTCATTATAACAGAGCCCTTAGTCACTTACTCTATTGAAAGGACAAACTCACTATCTATGCATCTCAGCAGTTATTGAGCAGATATTGGTTATTGGCTTGATTGGTCTGTCTGCAGCTAGACTGCATATATGCACCCCCCCCCCCCCCACACACACACACACACACACAAACTGTTCATGTTTGTTTGAAGTTAAATCCAGAAGTCAATAAACATTTTATTATTCAATCTGGAAGTGATTTTACACGCGCGCACACACACACACACACAGAGAGTTCCTGCTGTCCAATTTACCAGGGGAAATTATTTACATAATAGTATCACTAAGAAGACTGAGCATGTCACCTCAAGGTGATGCGACAAACAGCCTTGTTCTGTATTCTATTTTCTTTCTGCATTTTGTTTACAATTGTACTGTAACTCTGGAAATGCATTGAGAATGTTTGTTTTTGTTGTGCAGATTAAATTGTGTAGTCTCGTCCGACTGTCTACATGGCAGTAAAGAGAACTGCCCATCACTCTCGATCTCCAAGCATTGATCAGGTACCAATTTCCAGGTCATCTCATTCAGAACTTTTCTCCATCCTGGACTCCTGGTGCTCCAAAGGTGGCATGAGCTTACTGCAGTGTTCAGAACAGCAGTACCCATCCCATGTTCTGCAAGCAAATCCACCTTGTTACCTTCACCACTTATCTCTCAAGCTCATAGCACTCCCAACCTTTATGGCGATAATAGATTTTCTGCCCCCCCAGTCTCCTTGTGGTTACTGGGAGCTGACCAGTATAGTCCAGCATTCTACTGGTTATACTGGGAGCTGCTGAGCATTTCTATCATTTCCATGTAAAAGACACAGGGAGCAGAAGGGAGAGAGCTTGCGAAGGAGAAGCGACACTTTGATCTCACAGCCTCCCTCCATTTAGCGGAGAGCGGCGCGTGACAGATTGTCTAGCGAGAGAAGGAGAGAGGGAGGCAGGGTGGGGGCAGCTGCTGGTGTGAGACAGCACAGTTGTCCTCCCCATTCTCACACTCAGTGCTGCCTGCAGTACTACAGTTGTACTTTAGTGATACTGCAGTACTAGCCGTCTGCAATGCTGGATGCCACCTTTTCCCTCCGAGACAACAAGATACCCGACTTTGACTCTGCTGCCTGGTAGGTCTTAGTAGACTCAGGTCTTATTGCAGCGCTGCCAGACAGTGGGGATTCATAGTTGTAGTAGGACTAATGTATGTTGTTATTTGCTATTGGTGTTTGTTGTTTATAATAGTTGTCAATGCAACTTAAGAAATACGATTGAACTGCAATGTTGCTGTCTTTTTTTTAAGCACGTACATGACAGCATTGATGAGTTTCTGAATGTTTCAATGGAGACATAGAATACTTGGAATACATTTTAATGTTTACCTTTATGTACTAAGGTCAGAGGTCAGTTAGCTCTGTCTGTTTACCTGGTGCTCTACCTGTAATTATGCATGCCTGTCAATCAAACTTTCTTTCTGTGGTTGCCATTTTTGCTCTCTGACTAATTGGCAACGTGATTAATGGAACATTTACGATAAGTTATTAATTGAGTTATTCATATTTATAATGCATGTGTTCAGATGGTGATTTCATCATGATGCTGCCAGTCCCCAAGTTCAAAGGTCACCAGCCCATCGCCATGGTAACCTTTCCCTGGCCACTAGCAATAGTCCGTGGTGACCCAACCCATACTTGGTTTCGATTGGCTTCTCCCAGCTTGGGACTATACAGAGCCACACCCCCTGTTCTTTTCTACGCCCCGCCCCCACCTGCCTGGCTACACCATCTTATCCAGGTAACACAGGGTTAAAGCCCTCTGTAAGCTACTGTAGCAAACGCACTGGGTTAATGTCTCAGACCGCGTGCACATTCTATGACCTTGAAACAGTGCTGAACTGAACAAGTATTGTAGCCTATTTTAAAATGTGGGAGAGCAGTGTTTTCCTTCTCTCCAGTACCGGTAGTCTCTTATCTTGCAGCCAAGGCTGTCAAACAGCAGATTTGGTTTAGACCTAATATCATGTATAGTGCAGTTATAACAATTAATAACTCCAGAAGCAGCCATGCAAGCCAATGCGACCTCGGGCTTTCCATTACTTTGGTAGAGGTTAATCTTGGTCTCATCAGTACATAATACTTTGTTCCAGAACCTTTGTGACTCACCTTACTTTTTGCAAATTGTAATATCTCCTTCTGATGGGTACTGCTGATGAGTGGTTTGAGCTTTGCGGTATAGGCTCTACATTGCTACTCGTCGTCTTCAAATGGTTGATTGCGATACCTTCACTACTGCACTGTAGACCTTGTTTGTGATGTTACTGACTGACGTCAACTGCAGTTGGTTTTCCTTGGTCAACCCGTGATGTCTGTTACTCAGTATGCGTGTGCTGTTTCTTTTTCAGGACGTTCCAAATTGTTATAATGGCAATAGCCAATCTTTATGCAATGGCTCAGACCAATTTCTCTTCTTTTCTAAGCTTAAACATGTCTTGCTTTTCTCACAGAGACAGCTCTATGATCTTCATGTTTGTCCTTTCTGACACAAATGAGGTCTTTACAGGCAAAACCCAAGGCTGAAACCAAAAGTAGACATTCATAAATATGTATTGTTTAAACCATCAATCCAACAGAACACACCCGGGCAACAAGAGTCATGTCAGTCACCTGTAACAGTTTTACTAAATTGGGTGGTCATACAAAATGTTTTAAATCTATATGAAAATGCCAGGAAATAAAAGATGAAATTCATATCTGGCCTCTTCTTTTGATGTCAAAGTTGTGTAAAGCAAAAACAAAAGCTGCATAGGTTAACTGGCCTTTGTTTGTTATCGTCAGTGGGAACGCCCAACAGTAGAAGTTGTTTCACTCCCTGCATTTTATCCTTCCTTCACGCTTCCATCTACTTCACCTCTTCCCAAGGTACACACACACACCGTAGCCCAATTTATAAGTGTTGTTATTATGTCGTGCTAACTCTACCTCTCGTGTATAGGTGACCGACTGGATAAGTGCAGAAGAACCACTTCTAATGTCCAATCAGATTGTTCCCAGAGGACACGCCCCCAGCAATTTTCACGTGATGTCATTACAGCCACTATTACCAGGTGCGCCTCAAAATGTCAATGATGGGGCTGGGAATATGTGGTTTAGGAGGTATAATAATGCAACTTGTTCTGTACTATTATGGAACAGGTTGTTAAAGAACATGTTTATCGGGCAGGGTTTGAAAAATCTGTAGTAGAATGGATCTTCTAAAACATCAGGTGTTGATATAAAGTGACCTAATGTCTGCTAAAAGTGTAATAATATTGTGATGATTTATAATGTGTGGTAATATTACACGGCAATAAAAGCAACAATAACCTGTATGTCTGTCTTTCTCCAGTGAGAGTAGAGGGCAACAGAAGAGAGAGAGACGGGTCCTGTCGCCGTCCCCCGCAGTCTGTGCCTCCTCTACTCTCTTCTACCTCTCCCGGTGAGCTTCACCTGCTTCTACCTCTTACAGTTAGCAACAAAATGTCTATAAGATACTAATGAAGCATTCATGTATATTAACCTTACTGTTTTGACACACACAAACAGATTACATTAAATAATTTAGTATTATTTAATGGTTATCATTATGCATACCATCTGTCTTTGATGTACGTAGTCTGATGGTAAGTTCAGAAAATGGCAATCCCAATTGTTAAACAACCTCCTTCTTTGAAAGCAGGTTAGCATTTTATAAACACTTTTTAAAATATGTATTTCATGCATGAAGCCTGACTTATAGATTAATATGTGCTTTATTTAACCAGAAAATTAAATGGAGGGCGGGAATGGGTATTTTCTTTATTTTTGTAGGCTAATATTTAATTGTTTGTTAAAGGTATAGTCAGCCATCGCAAGCCATTTGTAAGCTTATAAACTTTTTGTCAAATTCAACAAGTATCTCCTTGCATTTCGCTATCTTACTGTTCTCTGTGCGTGTTGAAAAATAACCTGATACTTCTACACAGCCCTGGCTCCGTATATAGTAACATAAACAAAGTGGCGAACACCGCTCATATCAACAAAGTCATAGCATTATTCTTTGTTTCACAATGCATTTTGATGTGTTAGGCGCCACAGAGGAGGATCGCAGAGCGATACTGTTTTGATTTGATCTCGAAGTTAGCAAGAATTACTGACACTGCCTTTAACAGCCAATAATTTGACTGAGCCCACAAAAAGAAAAGAAAGCCCTGTTATTAAGTTAAATTGGCTTATGAATTAAGCAAACTCCAAATTTAGTTCCAACATGCCAAATTGTTAATTCTTCTTTTTGATGTGTGGGACTGACTTAAAATACTAATTCATAGTGTACTAGTATTATAACACATTTATGTTGATTTAATTAATATTGTACATAAAAAAGCACAGCGCTTTAGCTTCAGCCAGACACTTAACAAGCTTCCTGTCTCTATGTTTACCTGTCTGTCTGCATGAACTTCAGCAAGACAGATGTCCTGTCTTGAGTTTAGTGTACCAGTTTGCTTTGTCTCTTCAGTAACGATGATGGTTTAAAAGCTTTTAGTGAAAATGGCTTCAGTTTAACCTGTCAGAGAGATCGACCTGTTTGTTAGAACCATCTTCAGACTGACAGTTATGACAAAATCATCATCTACCACCATTGTCTGTATTACTGTGTGTGTGTGTGTGTGTGTGTGTGTGTGTGTTGTTTTTGATATATATTTGAGTTTAAACTATGTAAGTGCTTACTTATATAATTAGTTGTATTAATGACTCATAATTGAGTGAGCATTTTTAACAGTGTTTATAGGACTGACTTTGATTTATGGGGTTTAGTTCTGTACATGCCACTCATCAGGGTTGTTGTCACGATTCATTAAAAGTGTCTATTCCACAATACAGTTACACTGGGCAGGGGGCACAATTATAATATGTTAACAATGGAACATTATTACATTATTACTATATATAAACATATTTACCACTCCCAGAATCCAATGAGGTCATCATATATTAGATACAAATTTACTTATGACTTTACGCAATGAATAACCTCGGGTGTTGCATTGCAAGGCCTTCAGATGGTAGAGAGCAGTATGAATCTTCTGGTCTCTCGTAAAACTTGTCAAGCCTTGCAAAGCTATAGCCACTAAGGATTTAGCAATGGAATGACAAAGACCCTACTAACAATTGAATGTAGGTACTGCAGTAAATACCTAGGTACAAACAAACTAACTAACAAATAAAGTTGGTTACAAAAGATGAAAGCAAAGCATTGTGAGGTGCAAGCTGCTAGAGGTAGTTCATATTCACAATTTAAAGGTGGTCAATTGTAAAATAATCTAATACTTGTGCATTAGTCAGATCCAACACATTTTATCACAGTCTGCTGTGTATCTGGTGTTTATACACAGCCTTGGCTCTGTAAATGGGAACCACAAACAAAGTGGTGCAGACTGCACCACACAACACTATCCCTACCTTGGATGTGTGCTTAATATGGGGGAGGAGCTTCTGAGGGAACATCATATGCCAGTTAAGGGAGGGGTGTTTTGTTTTGTACAAATATCAACACAATTTCTACAGCATCCCTGACTCCACCGTAAACATCACAAACATATTGGGGGAGAGAGGTCTGTAGTACAGTACACTGTGGCTCTTTATACCTACATGTATGCATTAGTCTTTGTGATTACTAATCATGACCTTAATGAAATACATGTATGTAACATATATACATTTTAATATGTTATTATTACATGTAAGACACTTCGTAACACTTTACGGCATTATATTAATTGTTGAAACTAATTTATGTGGTGCTTTTATAACAAGTCCAAATACAATATGTCTAGTAACACATGATAAACCTATTGTTTAAAGGTATTGTAAGCGATTATAAGCTAATGCCGGATACACACTACATGATATTTAGCCCGATTCTGTGCCCAATTTCGCCTTACTATGCCTGATTGAAAAATGCTACCGTAGTGCTTCCCTATCAAAAATGCTACATTATGTGTCGGTGTTCCCATTTCCAGTATCTCATAAATGTATAACTCTCACAGTAAATGTGCAGTATATAAATATTACTTATTATTGTTGCATACATTTCAGATATTGACATAGGTAAATTACATATATTCCCAAACAATCTTTTTGTTATTGTTAATTGTTGGAATTGGTTAACATTATGTAAATAATCATAAAAAATACAAATGTTAAATTACAACCTGGCAAAGATAACATTAACTGAATCAAAGTCTACATGTAAAATTACAAGATGCCCCATACATTTGTTAAAAACATGCAATGACACTACTAGCTAGAAATCCAGATGACGGTAGCACAACATTTTGGGCGGTGTCTCAAGCATCACTAATATAAATGCAATAACGGATGTGCGCATGCGTAGCGTAGATAGTCAGAACACCGGTTTTGGCATTCGGGACTGGGTTGTTGAGGAATAGAATTGATTGGTATGTGGTGTGATGTTTCGGCCAAATCGTGACCCATTGTTGTTTACCTGATCTTTACTCATGTTATTTGTAATTTTCATTGGTATTTTATCAGAATATGTTGAAAGATTTCAAATAAGTGTTATGTCATGTAGGTGCAATGGGCCATATGGAATGAAACACTGCATTTCTTTTTAATCTAAATCATATTAAATTACTACAATGTCATTTCTCCACCACCTTATCGTGGTAGAGAGGTTTGTGTGCCCTTATGAACCTGAGGGCTGTGTTGTCTGGAGTAAGATGGTCCTGGTAGGGTCTCCCATGGCAACGTGGTCTCAGGAGAAGGGCTAGACTAAGACTGGTTCAAAGAAGACCCCATGAAAATTCAAGGAAGAGGACAAGATTCCTTGCCTAGAGGAAGCCCGGGGCCCCCATCTGGAGCCAGGCCCAGATGGAGGGCTCGTCAGCCCTCCGTGTCAGGTTTGACACGGAGCCCGGCCGGGCACAGCCCGAAGAAGAAACGTGACACCCTCCTTTCCATCCTATGGGCCCACACCTCATGGGAGGAAGCGCTGCGCTACCTCGAAGTAAGCCTTTCGGGAAATGTTGTCCCGGAAGACACTGGAGGCAGTTGCAAAGTACCAACGGACCCAAAGGGCTGCAGCATTTGCCAAGATAGAAGCAAAGCAGCGGGTGTAGGAGAGGTTCAGAGAAGCCTCTGGTAAGGATTCCCCCTGGGCGCCTTCCTAGGAAGGTATTCAAGGAACCTCCAGCTGGGAGGAGGCCTCGGGGAAGACCCAGGACTATGTGGAGAGATTATATCTTCACATGGATTTCTACATGGCCCTTATTAACTTGGTTCATTTAAATATGACTTTAAATACCCATGTACTGTACATTACAAATATAAGAAGTAAAAGATCAATTAAACAACATACAACATAGGCTATGCAGTTCTAAAACGATCTCCACAGATACTGTAGCTGCATATTTTAACAATCACAATATAATAAATCCTGCTTTGAAGTGGGTGAAAAGACATTGCACAATCTGTCTTCAGGGTATGGTTCATGCAACCCACCAATTCAAATCATTTTGGCATGGTAAAAGATAGAAATAATGTAGAAATATTGTGTTGTCTTTTTTTCTTGTACATTCAAAGCATTCGGATAATGTTTTCACCACACTGCTCTTGCTAGGTATATTATCCAAGTGCCCGGCTGTCTGCAGTTATCAAAAGGGAATCCTGAGCTTAAAGACTAATCAGTTAGCTAGTCAGTTAGCTCTAATATGCTAACAGAGGGTGTTTGCTTTATAAACCATTGCTGCTTAGCAACTTCTTACTCTCATTCTATTGGCTGTAGCTGTTTGCCTGTTTCTGTTGCTATGCAACAAAAGCAGTGATGAAAAGGATGGAGTGTGTGCATGTTTGTGTACTGCAGTGTTTGAGCTAATGAGTTCTCAATGGAGCCGAACACACACACACACACACACATACAGTCATATAATGACCAGATATCAACATAATCAGCGGCTCAATTGACGAAGACGCACAACATTTCTGCTCAACGGTTTCTTCCTTTTTCACCCTTTCTCTAACTTAATTCCTCCCCCACATTTAATTTCCCTGCTCTCTCTCTCTCTCTCTCTCTCTCTCTCTCTCTCTCTCGCTCTCTCTGTGATATGACAATATGACAATACACACACACTGTGATCTGTTGGGGGAAGCATTAGTGACTGACTGATTGGAGTCTCAATTTGAGGTGATTGGTCATACAGTAGGAGGGTGTGTGTGTGGGGGAGGGGGAACATCTTATGGCTGGAGTCAATGAATTGAAGTAGGTCATTTAATGTATATAGAAATATTGTAAATCAAATTATTAAAATAACATTTTTTTTCTTTCTTTTATTATTGTATAGAAACTGTCCCAGAATTCAATGTGGCAGATTGTTTCAGTAAAGCGGATGAAGAAATCACTGTATGTGTGATTGAAAGAGAGAGTGAGCAGCTTTTGTCTAAAATCACTTTGATGTCCTCAGGATCAATTTCACACACACATACACACACATGCACAGTTAATCTTCTTTTCAAATGTTGAGTCCTTTGTTGAGTCCTTTTGTGTCTGGAAAGACAGATTTATGTGTGTTTGTGTGCCTGTGCGTGTGTGTTAGCTGTAACACTGAAGAGCATTTAAAACATTCCATTCATATCTGCAGACTCTGCATATCTCTGACCAAACACACCACACACACACACACACACAGTGTCAGCAGATAGCAGCAGAACTGTGAACAGTTTTAGTATGCATGTGTGTGTGTTGGTCTTGAATAAGACATTTTATTTGTTTGTAGGGGGAGATCTCTTAGAGTGGGCAGGACCACTGTGCCTGCACTTGGGTAAAGGCGTGTGGCCTAGGCCTAGCTCTCCTTCCTGCTTACCCAAGAGGCCATGGCTACGATCTTTCTTCAGGCCACACCCACTGCCACAGGTGTATAAACAGGTAAGAGAATATCTGTATGAAATTATACTGTGTTTTAAATTGATAATGGTCTAGGCCAGGGGTTCTCAAACTTTTTTGTGCCAAGACTCACCTCGAGAGGGTTAATCTATTTAGAGACCCACCAAACACCAAGTACCGGTAATGTAATTTTCAAAAACCTATCAATTTTAGCTAATGCTATACCTGTGTGTGTGCCACATTTTCTTGAGCAGAGCGCTCCAGAATCTATAATGTACACACGCTAAATAGGATGTCATCCAATCAGGAACAAGTAGGCTATTTTACCACAACCTTACGCACCACCAATTAGTGGAACAACACGATTTTAAAGCGCGGAAGCCTTTCGTTGATATTCTCATTCATTCAATGGCTGGTTGCAATTTGCGCGACCCACTCACTCCCAACCAGTGACCTGCTTTTGGGTCCCGACCCACAGTTTGAAAACCGCTGGTCTAGGCAACTTTCATACAGAATATTGATGGTTTATATTTGAGTCATAATGAAAAGGTTCTGGCAACACTGCAATTCATCATTTCTGTTTGTAAAATGAATTAAGAAGAAAAAAATGGAATGAGAAAAATTAAAATCAGCTAAAATTAAATAAATGATATAACCCCACTGTCTTCTACAGATTAAAACCCCTGGACGAATGCTGTTAACCAACCTCACCTACAGTAAGAACCAGACAGACATAATGAAATAGGTATAGACAGACTTACAGACAAGCAGACAGACAGGTGTATGTACTGACATGCTAACTTTTTTGTTTGGGATCTCTCTCTCTCAAAAAAAGTGAAATTCAATAGGTTTATTGGCATGCATTTTACGATAAACAATGTTGCCACCACACTAATAAGGATTACAACAGAAAAAGGATTCATATAGTTGCTACAATCACAACGAAATGGTAAATAATAACAATATACGGGGGGTAGGTAAAAAATGGAAATGGAAATTAAATATATCAATATTACGTTATCTAGTTAGCACCTCTCTCTCTCTCTCCATTGATTGGATAACACTAAAATAAATATTGTTGTGTGTTAGCACACACACACACACACACACACAAACACACACACAAGTGGAAATACGGTGAAGTCAGTACAGAACAATGAAGAAATCTATACACTGCAAACAGGCCCATTAAACACACACAACACACACACACACAATGCTGTGTATGTTTTGTGTGTGTGTGTGTGCGTGTGTGTGTGTGTTTAATGAGCCTCTTGTGTGCATTGATTTCTTTCCTCTCAGGGGAGCGAGGGATGAAAAGAAAAGTTTTGGGAGAAACAGAGAGAAGAGAGGAGAGAGGAAAGGTGAGTACAACCCAATCTTAGCCAAGGATTTGACACAATTTGCATATTCATTAAAGGTGTACCGGTAGGTGTGAAATGCTGTACAAAGACTGTTGGTTTTTGACCCTTCTCTAGGGTTGGGCGATGTCTACTAATTGGCATTGAACAATGTCTACAGTAAAACATCGTTGATAGACAATGCTATTGTTCGGTGTAGGGGGTGGGGTCATGCATGCGCTATATATTTTTCCTTAGCCTAATTTATTCAACTTTATTAAAAAAAGTATATAGTCTATAAATTGGTAGTAATTAATAAATTACTATAGGCCTACAGTACAATATTATTTATTTATATTTATAGTGTTTTATGTCTCTGATATCAGCACCCTGTCATCTTCAATTATAATATCACAAAACTTAACCCGCTGTTTGTTTTTAAAATGCAAATAACTGGTATGCGTTTCATCACCATTTGAAAGTGCAATTAGGCAAGGTTTTTTCAAGGCAGCTTTGACATTTTTTTCTAAAGCCCCTGCTATGTTGAATAACACAAGCTATATTGCATTTTCTTCGATGGAATGTTTGTATTATGAGGAAAAACATCTTGAGTTTCTAGCATAAACCGTTCTGAACATATGATACGAAATATAAACTTATGCAAAATTTGCTATGGCGCGGATCTTCCTGGGTTTAGAGAGGTACTTTTTGATAACTAAAAGTGGTGGGGACATGTCCCCAGCATCCCCAGCGTAACAGATGACTATGATATACCATACCAGCAGTGTATGCGCTTTTGAGCACTTCTACTTGAAATGAATGGCCGCCATTTTTATGTACCGTATCCAGTTTTTTATCCATGGCATTTATACATCCTCTCCATCACATGAAATCTATAGGCTACTAAAGTAAGCTCTTGTAGCAGAATGGATTTAAACATGCCAGGACAGTGCTACTCACTAGCAGATGGCAGAGTCTTAAATTATAGCGTGGAAGCGTTATTTTGAATCTGTGAAATGAAGGTCATATCGTTAGCAACCAAAAGTCTGCACAGGTTCCACCTATCAGGTAAGATACACTCAGTTTCTGTTTAGCCTACTTTTAACTTTTTCATGTAAAACCAAACACAGAATTAGGCGTAACACCTGTATACTGTATGTAACCAACATATCATGCGCAAAGGAATCACAAAGGGCTTTTAATTTCTATTTAAAACACAAAAGTACTCTGAGTTACTTTCTCGACCAGGCAACAATGTAACTTAACAAGTAACTTTTTTATGGCAGCAATTCTGTAATGTAACAAGTTACTTTTATAAGTAACATTACCCAACAGTGCTAACCGTGCTTTTGTTTTCTGAGAGGGAACGTGTGTACAAGTCCACCAGGGGCTTTTAAAAGGCCTTTTTGGCACGTTCTATGCAGTAGGCTTATAAACTACCAGATGTTCATGTACTCTATGGAGATTAAATTGCCTTTAATGGTTGACTTGTGTTCTGTGTGTGTGTGTGTGTGTCAGTGTGTCCATGTGTGCATTCACAGAGACGCTGGACATGAGGATGATCATGGTGAAGAAGGTGAGACGACAGAAAGACGTCCTGTTGCATCCACGCCTGTTCCTGGGTCGCCGTGGTAACTGTCACCTGATAACACACGCACACGCACACACACACACACTCTTCGGGATTAGACTGTGTGGGTGTGTGTGTGTGTGTGCAGGTGTATCGTGTGGACTGGAGACAATCGTATCTTTTATTTCAATCCCACAATCCACCTCTCAGTCTGGGAGATGCCCGGTGATCTGATTGGGCAGGACATCAGTGACATCATCAAGGACCCACCCCACAAGAGGAAAAAGACTTCAGACCACAGTCAGTCAGTCAGTCTGTCTGTCTGTCTGACTGTTGCAGCCTTTGCCACCTTACAGTAAAGTTAACTAGATTAGTTTTATGCCACCAGGGTTAAATATATACACTTTGTATAGGCATTGGGTCAACGCTTGCAGAAAGTCACATTTGGAAGCTGATTTAATGAGCAGGCATGCAATGGGTCTGAAACATTAATAACCTGTCATCCACTGAGATGTTTCCACATTAACACAGCTTTGTCCATCTCTCTGTGCCTGTCTGTCACTCTACCTGACGATCTCTGCCTGTCTGTTACTAATAGGAAACAGCTTTTGTCCCCATGTTGCTGTTGAAGATGAAGATGGATGGAATCCTAAGAAGAACAGGTAGACAGGCGGATAGTCAGACAGATAGACAAACAGACCCAATAGACAGACAGCTATATGAATACATATTCATGTTTTAAGATGTTTTCTCGGGCTGTGCTTATTAAGAGTATTTAGAGAATATACCATATTGGCTAATCTTTTTTCTTTCTGGTGTTGGTAACATAAAGAAAACTCCACATGACTACATTTACACTGGGGAAATGCTTGATGCAGCCCAGAACCAGCCTTGGTCACATCAGGTTAATGCAGTTTAACAGAAGTGTCATTTCACTAATCCTATCACAGTGTGCTTGTTCCTGTTGAGCCCTGCTTATAAGTGTTGTGTTGGGCAGTGCGTGTATATTTAGATCTGGTTCCTGCGTGGAGACAGCTACCCCTCCTTGTGGGACATGCAGACCACTCTTAAAATGGGTTCATACTTTTTTTCCTCTCTTTTTTAAATTCGCAAGCAGGACCACTTGATGCTGCATTAAGATGCCCTAGTGGTCTCCCTGGCTCTCACTCTGATATCTGGCCTTTCTGCAAAGTCCTTACAATTGCTTTGTTATTTTCATACTTCTTGTGTGTGTGTATATATACTGTATACAGTAGGCTTCATAAATGGAGAGTTAGATGCAGTGATAATGGCAATCACTTGTTTAATAGCATTTTTCTATTTCATTTATATTTAAATATGTACTGTATACTGCATTTTAATACTCAAGTTAGTGACTAAATGTCATTTAAAATGTCCTTAGTGAATAAATTGGATTCTGATTTCAGTCACCATGGAAACAGCTTAGTTGGAATGTCATGTTTAAGGGAAGAAGGTGCTCATGGCAGCTCTCTCTTTGTATCTCCAGAATAGAGGAGTCTCTTGCCCACAGCGACAAACTGATTCCATTGGAGAGACATGTCACCCAGTTCAGAGAGATGTTGCTGGAGAGAGGAGTACACACACACACACGCACACGCACACGCACACACACACACACACACACACACACACACAATAAGATTGTGTGGGTGTGTGTGTGTATGCAACAAATAAATAAAGCACAGCTGAAGTTCAGGCAGGACACGAGTCACGCTTGCTGGATTGTCAGATGACAGACCAGGGGCCAGTTCTTCAAAAACATTTAATCTGGATCAAAATTATCCAGATTTGAAAATCCCAAATTTTTCTATCCGGGATCAGGTAATCCATTTTACTTTTACACCGGTTTTTCAAAGCAAAATTGGATTATATCAACCTGATCCAGATTCAGACTTTATTAAATTACCATATCTGGATTACCAGTGCTCTAAATGGAACTACATATAGTATCACAATGCAGTCTTAGGCTACTAGCTATGTAAAGAACAACAGGTGGACTCACCAGTGTGGGGTCAGTGTTAAGACATAGACAACAACAGAACATAAAAACATATTTTTTTATTTTAATCTTCTTTTAACAGGCTGACCCAGTGTCTGTCTAACAGTCGTGTGACCAACAACAAATAAATAATAAAAACATTATCATTGTAATATAGTGATGAATTAGGTCAAATAAAGCAGATATTTTTCAGTACTACATAGCAATATACTGTCAAGGAAAAACTCATCCGTGCATGGTGATGTCATTACAGTCTGATTAAAAACTTGAAAGTTGTTCAAGGTGGAACTTTCTGTAATGATGTCCTATCAATATCACAATTGCTGTATAATACATACGATTTACTGACACGCTTAAGATAATACAGTGTGATCAAGTGAAAATACACGTTCAGCATGAACTACACACAAAACACTGGGAGCTCTGGGAAAGGGCCGTCAATACAATATTTTGATAGAGTGAGAGGTTGTTTGCTACTATGTTTAATTTACTCAGTATAATAACGTTGCGCAAGCTGGGAAAAAAGGTCAAACATTTTTTAGGCACGAATACCAATTAGTATGATTGTATTAAAATAAGTGTTAAATGTTTTAGGCCATGTATGATAGGCTATAGGTTACATTTGACATTGTGATTGTTTCCGTGAACGGCCGAATGATGCGTCGCAAGGAATTGTGGAACGCCATTTTCTCTTTTCCTTTCATAAAGGATGGCTCAGTGTACACTATGCTAAAGAACATAGGAAAGGACGCATTGAGGCACATTTCCTTAGCATTAATATAATTGAAACGGTCATCATGGCAGCGACTTTTCCTAAGGGAAAAAGACTATTCGGATGCAGCCAATGTTTTGCGGTGCAATCTGCTTCATTTTTTGTGTTCCTGTTTACAGAGCTAGTGCTGTGAATTTCTAGCCTGGCTCCGCTTGACTATTGCTCTCAGCTCAATTTATTTTGCTGAGATTAGTCTGGAAGCCCTGATCACATTAGCATTCGCACAGCCACCCTGCTGGCGACCCGATCAGCATGGGTTAGAGAGATGACGTTGAAGTCAAGCGTGTTTCTAAATGGTGGTGGAAATAGATGAGGCGATCAAAACAATTGTAGCAATGCTGATTGGTTCAGCATGGTCCAGTAGTTTCTAAATTAACCAGTAGTGTAGGAGGAAACAACTGCAGACATTTCCCAATGGAGCGTGGCCAGGCCTATTCACAAAGTGAATATGGTCTTGTTACACCAGGCTGGTGAATTTCATCATACACAGAATGGGAAGGTAGTGGACCGTTATTTGCTAAATTTTACAAAGTATATTATCTTACAATTGTTAATTGCTCTACCTTTTAATAAAGTTAAAAATATGAATAAATATGCAGGAGTATATAGTACAATCTGCAAATATGTCACTTTACCAATTTTAAAGATTTCTTTCCTAAAATCTCTGCTGGGATCAAGGTTAATCCAGTATGTTGGGATCAAATGTATCCCAAACCTACTAAAAAGTTTTCAACAACACAAACTGAAGGTTTGATCTGGATTAAAACCAAGATTGGATTACGTGATCTAATCCGATTTCCCCTTGCTGCCCTCCCTGCCTGTGGCTTTCCATGTATGCACATGGAAAGGCAGGGAGCTCCAAGAACAGAGCCATGCCTCCAAATGTAAATCATTATGTTGATACAATACTACTTTGACATAGTGGTCCTGACTGAAACATGATATTAACCGTGTGATTGACATTATCACTGTCTCCATGTTTATCTTTCTGACTGTCTGTCTTTAAGGTGTCTGCATTCTCTCGTTGGGACAAGGAGCTTCACAAAATGGTGTTTGACTCCAGATATCTTCTTCTGACATCAGATCAGAGAAAACAGGTTGGTATAGAGTCATAGCTCTGTGCTCATTACTGTATATCATATACAGTATTTTTAAACATGTCTAGAATCATGTATAATAACATCTTAAATAAATATCTCTGTTATCATAGGTTGATCTTTAACATGACTGTGTCCTTACGCCTTATACATGTCAACAGCTGTACACAAATATGACTATGTCTTATATATTTTGAACCAACCAAATAGAAAGCAGTATGCCCAGTTCGGTGTGTGTGTGTGTGTGTGCATGCGCTCAGGTTTTTGAGCAGTTTGTTAAAAGCAGGATAAAGGAGGAATATAAGGAAAAGAAAAGTAAACTTCTACAGGCAAAAGAAGAGTTTAAAAAGCTCCTGGAAGAAGCCACTATTACCAGCAGGTACTGGTTAGCCTGTTAACTCTTGTTACAAGTATTTAAGGTTCTGTGCAACCCATTAGGCAGGGCACATTTTAATCACTACAGTAGGGTTGGCCTGAAAACCACTTTACAGATTTCGAATTCTCGTTGGTATTTTCAAACGAGTGTTAGAACACTCGTTCTCAAAACTCCATTAAAAACACTTAACATGTCTCATAACACGTTAGAAATCCAAGCGGGCAGTCAGAACTGTTTGCAGGCTTTCAATACGTACACATGACTGTACAATAGCAGGCACAATCAACACCCGTTTGGTCAGACATACCAACATACTGTACTTAAAATGTTGAATAAACTACTCGCCTACAGTATGAAGACTCGTAGTGATCACCAATAAAATCCACCAATAACACAGTCCACTGATCAATCACGGTCAAACATAATCTTGTTACATTGGCAGAAGTCCTGCCAAAAGTCCAGACACTCTATTCCAGAAAAATATTTAGTCCAAAACACATTATTAAATTAATAAATACTGCACATACTGCCGTTGCATTCATTTCAAATAAGATGGCAGACGTAATTTTCCTTTGACGTACCGGTATGGTTTGGTTTTTGAAATCCAAAAATCGCAAACAGAATACCTACCCATCAAACATATACCCTAATACCCGAGTATTCTGGGCCAGCCTTACACTACACTGTATATTATTGAAAATGTGTAAAAACTCAAGCAGATGAAACATCTCTATCACTCCTTTTATGTATGTAATGCTAAAAACTTTTACTAGATGTTACTGTATATTTAATTGGTATGCATTAAGTTCCTCTACTTACACGAGGTTAGTTAACACATATGTCACCAGACATTAGGTATTTTTATTGTCCATTTATTTGACTAGGAAAGTCCAATTGAGATAGAATCTCATTTACAAGGGCCAAGAGGGCAGGTGATCAGTTCCCATTCTCTGTTGGGATGGTTTTCTCTATATAATGTTATATTAATCACTAACTAATCAATTACTACTTAAATATTGTTAAATTATTTATTACATTAACCAATTTTGCTGTGAAACCGGTCTGTCTGTCTCTTTCTTTCCAGATCATCCTTTAAGGAGTTTTGTCAATGTTACCGTAGTGACCACCGTTTCCAAGCTTTCAACAGGAGGAAGGAACAGGAAGTCCTCTTCGACAATTATATCACTTCCTTAAAAAGGCGGGACAAAGAAAACAGAGTGAGACTAAGGAAGATGAGATGAGAGACCTGTTCTGATCTAATAGCGCTTAACTGTACTTGATGCTCAGATTCAGAGACAGACTGCACTGGTCTGAATAGGTCTTAATTAGACTGACCTGAACATCAGCTGGCAGCAGATTGGTCTCAGACCAGAACAGCTGAAATAAGTCCTTTAAACCCGTCTGTCTCTGTCTGTCTGTCTTAAATATTAAGATTGTAGTGACCCACCTGGCTTCACAATAACCAGTACTGGTACATTACAACCACAATCTAAATGTTATCTTGGCCAAGAACAGCCCTGTCAGTTTGCGTAATGCTGTTAAGACTTAGATATTTTAATGTTAGTCTGTCTATGTCTATTATCAAAGTAATTTGATAATACTTTTACCATTTTTAAATGTAGTGCTTCAAATATAATTATACTAATGTAGTTCTGGTCAGATGTTTGTGATTCTGATGCAATATTTTTGTGAAAACTGTTATTTTGTTAAAACCTGTCAAGCCTGATAAAAGATGAATGAAACAGCTATTGAATAAAATGTTCTACTTCTCAATGTTTTAAATTTGATAATATGTCAGTGTTAGGATGACCATTTTATCAAATCCAATTGCAGTGTTAGAATAAATCACTGGTAACGAAGTGTTCTTCGTGACAGTCAGTGTTCTAACATTTGATTGGATATAATTTGTTTTATGATTGAACAGGATCCGTTATACTGTAAGTCCAGAGTTGTCAATTGGTATGTGTTCAAATATTTAATTGATTGGTTGATTAAGTTGAATGTGTGCAATTGATCAATTTATGGTAGCTAATAAAATAAAATATCTGTTTACAATGAATCAATTGTATTGTGAGTGCTTGCAAATAAAAACACCTACTATAGTCAAGCAAACCCATTAGTAGAGTAGATGCAGGGGTGTTTACACTTACAAATCTATTAGGCTTTAGTTTAAAATTGACACACTTAATGTAGAAGGTGAGACATTATATAATGGAAACAGGTCAGTTTTTGTTAAATTATGTATTCTGGTGGAAGTGGGTTAACAGTTTGCTACTGACTGGTTTAAGTTGTGGGGATATATACAGTGCATCCGGAAAGTATTCACAGCGCTTCACTTTCTCCACATTTTATGTTACAGCCATATTCTAAAATGGATGAAAATATTTGTTTCCCCTCAAAATTCAACACACTACCCTATAATAAAGTGTTTGTTTCAAAAGTTTGTTTGAAATGTTAAAAATAAACAATTACAGCCTCAAGTCTGTTTGAGTATGATGCTACATGCTTGCTACACCTACTTTTGGGCTGTTTCTCCTATTCTTCTTTGCAGGACCTCTCAAGCTCCATCAGGTCAGGTAGGGAGTGTCTGTGCACATCCATTTTCTGATCTCTCCGGAGATATTAAATCAGGTTCAAGACTGGGCTCTGGCTGGGCAAGGACATTCACAGAGCTGTCCTGAACCCACTCCTTTGTTATCTTGGCTGTGTGCTTAGTGTCTTTGTCGTGTTGGAAGAAGAACCTTCGTCCCAGTCTGAGGTCCAGAGTGCTCTGGAGCAGGTTCTGATCAAAGATGTCTCTGTACATTGCTGCATTCAACTTTCCCTTGATCCTGACTAGTCTCCTAGTTCCTGCCGCTGAAAAACATCCCCACAGCATGATGCTGCCACCACCATGCTTGACTGTAGGGATGATATTGGCCAAGTGATGAGAGGTGCCTGGTTTCCTCCAGACATGATGTTTGGCATTCAGGCCAAAGAGTTACATTTTTGTTTCATCAGACTATAGAATTTTGTTTCTCGTGGTCTGATAGTCCTTCAGGTGCCTTTTGGCAAACTCCAGGCAGGCTGTCATGTGCCTTTTACTGAGGAGTTGCTTCCGTCAGGCCACTCTACCATACAGGCCTGATTTGTGGAGTGCTGCAGAAATGGTTGTCCTTCTGGAAGGTTCTCTTCTCTCCACGGAGCAATGCTGGAGCTCTGTCAGAGTGACCATATGGTTCTTGGTCACCTTCCTGACTAAAGCCCTTCTCGCCTGATTGCTCAGATTTGGCCGGGCAGCCAGTTCTAGGAAGAGTCCTGGTGGTTCCAAACTTCTTCCATTTACGGATGATGGAGGCCACTGTGTTCATTGGGACCTTCAATGCTGCAGAAATCTTTCTGTAGCCTTCCCCAGATTTGACATAATCTTGTCTCGGCGGACTACAGACAATTCTTTGGACTTCATGGCTTGGTTTGTGCTCTGACATGCACTGTCAACTGTTGTAACCTATTTATACAGGTGTGTTGCCTGTCCAAATCATGTCCAATCAACTGAATTTACTACAGGTGGACTCCAATCAAGTTTAGAAACATCTCTAGGATGATCAGTGGAAACAGGATGTGCCTGAGCTCTATTTTGAGTGTCATGGCAAAGGCTGTGAATACTAAATTAGCATAAATTTCAAACAAACTTTTTTCCAATTTGTTATTATAGGGTATTGTGTGTAGAATTTTAAGGTGAACATTTTTTTAAAAATCCATTTTGGAATAAGGCTGAAACAAAACAAAATGTGGAAAAAATGAAGTGCTGTGAATACTTTCTGGATGCACTGTATAGAGCAGATTAAAGGTTAACTTCAATCAATACCATGCCATTAACTAACTAGTTAGTTGTGGTCACTCTGTATACTGCACACGGGCACACACACACACACACACACATATGCAATTGGCCTATAAAGCTGAACTGGCTCTGTCTGTTGCTAAGGTAACCAGCCATCATGAAAGTGGAATGATTATTGCCTTTTAGAGACATTACAGCCATCAAGGTGTAATTTTGGCAATAGCCACATTATTTTTGAATGTATAGATGTTGAAAATGTGCAGGCACATGGCCTTAGTCAATCTACTGTATATTAAATATCATCTAAATCATTATTTAAGTTGTGCTTTTTATTTGGTTTTGTAAATGTTGTATTATATAACATTTATAATAACACTAATTCTGGTATTTTCATTGAACAAGAGACTATGAGTGCTGGTTCGTCCTTGTGGTTAAAACCAGCATTACAGAAATGACCAACTTCCAAACCTATTGTATATTCTTCTGTAGGCTACTCCTGGCATATTACACTGTTCTCTGGTCCTCTGCCTAGAGCTTACAACGGTCCACACTCTGTGGACGCTTGTGCTTTAACCCTGTGAGGTCTGGTGCATTTTCCCCACTTTTTCACGATTTTCTATATTTAAACATCAACAATAATCTGTGACGTGTTTGGCGATAATACCAGTATGCAATAAAGGAGTGCACTATTATAGTCATTTTGTGACATGTTAATTAAATATATGAAACACAAATATTCTGATAAATGTGAAATTGTAGTTTAATAATATTGAATAAAACTGGGTTCCCTTGCTTTACTTTATGCATGCTGACAAAAAGTTTAGACAGAAATAATTTTCTTTCTTCAGTAAATTACTGATGTTACATAACCCTTGTATTTTGTGATTGAGTAATATTGTTTAATTAATTTGTCTGAATTATAAAAGTCAGAAGTGATACCAAATGAAGAGCCATTCAGTAACCAAAATAGCTCTTAGTGCAGAGCCAAGTCAGATTCAAATAGATCCAATAGCATCATCACTACCATCAATGCGCTATCAATGGCTAGACCACACCCATGACCATGCCTCGTTTAGACGTCGGTCGGTAACAAACCAAAAACACTTGTGTTCTTATAATACATCCATGGGTGTAACCAGATTTGTCAGTTCTTGCTGTAAGATGTTACCCCACTCCTACACCAAGGCACTTGCAAGTTCCCAGACATTTCTGGGGGGAATGGCCCTAGCCCTCACCCTCCGATCCAACAGGTCCCAGACGTGCTTTTCACAATCAGTAGAAAAGTCTCTTTAGTGTCCTGTGTTTTTATAACTGTGACAAATGCCTACTCTCTGTAAGATGTTAATGTCGTAACTACGTTCCACAGGGGCATGTTAATTGATTATGGTTAATTGAACATGCATGGAAAACATTGTTTAAACCCTTTACAATAAAGCTCTGTTTTAGATTTTTACAACATTATTTTTGAAATACACAGTTGAAAAAGGGGCGTTTCTTGTTTTTCTGAGTTTATTATAAGAACTAACCTGTAACCTGGGTGTAACTCTACTCTTATTTCTTATGAGATTGCGTTGTCTCCCTCTAGTGATTACGAGTAATATTACAGATGGTATTTATGAAATGTCTTGAGATGCAGATGAATTCTTCCAAAACAAAAAGTGAAAGATCTTCAGAAAGTCTACATGTCAGTTTACTAATAAGAAATAATGATAACATGAGTTTGGGTTGTGCTACCTGCATTTTAAATATAAGCAGTTTCCCTCTTTCCAAAATGTCTTTGGTAACATTATGACAGCTGTTGGTCACACCTGTAGACTAAAATTGGTAAAATAGATAAGATGATCTGTAGCTCTGTCCACTAACATGTAGAGATTAACATTAACTGTTTTTATGTTATATTGTTGTGCTCTGGACTCTAGAGGGCAGCATTGACTCACACTGTGCTGAAACAATATTTAACATGTCTGTTTATGTATATTATTATTTAATTCGTTTATTTTTAATTGCATGTATTTTAAATAGGACCTGTCACTGACTACATACTATAGAACATTTACTACAAAAATACATACCGGTACACGTAATATTCTGGTAGTGCACACAAACAGAATTGTGTGATCATAATCTGTGACCAGAAGGGGGAGACAGACCTACAACACACAACAGATTGTACTGTGGGTGGGTGGGCGTGAGGCAGAGGGAGAGGGGAGATGACGACAGCAGAAGCTGCAGAAAGATGCTGTTAGCATCGACAGAACCTTTATACAGCTAGCCAACACCTTGACCAGACACAGACAGACAGACAGACAGACAGACAGAGAAGAGGGAAGGAGGCAGGGAGGCAAACAGACAGACAAACCGGTGAAGACAGACACGTACTGGTAACAGAAGCACTGACAACTGCTAAGCTAGCATGCTCTGACACAAACGCGCACGCACGCATTCACGCACTCACGCGCACGCACACACACACACACCACACAGCAGTAGGCTATCAGACATCCCTGAAAGCAGGTGAGTTTTGCGTGCTTGCTTGTGTGTGTGCGGGGGTGTCTGTGTGTGTGTGTGGGGGGGGGGGGAGGAGAGAGAGAGAGAGAGAGAGAGAGAGAGAGAGAGAGATATTACATACTATCATCTCACCATTATGTGTTTTAGAAATACCATACATTTATTTATCTGTATAGTCAGCTGACACTTTCTGGGTTTTCATTGGTCCACTTAGTACATTTTTCCTAATTAAAATACTTAACTCCATTGTTACTGTGTTGTGTGTTGATGAGTTGTGTTACACTATTAGTGTGTTGTATTCGGTTGTATTATGTTGTGTCATTTTTACA
>JAODUH010010567.1:0-29546 GCA_027564835.1 Typhlichthys subterraneus
CATTAGAATCAGGTGTGTTGGAGCAGGGAGACATCTAAAACATGCAGGGCTGCGGCTCTCCAGGACCAGGGATCCCTTCCCCTGCTGTAGTCCAATAATATCCGTGCTCTGCTCAACTCCAGGGTGACCAGTCTCAGACCAATCAATTCAGCACCAAACCATTGACCTGCAACCAGGAAAAGTGTACCTTTGGCTGTGGGAGTCAGTAAGTTAGTCTTTAGGTCGTGTGTGGGCCGCGCTAGAATAAGGCTTCGACTTTAGACCACGCCATCTAGCTGAAGAACACAGTGCTGTTACAGTATTGCGTTGGTTGTTTCGCCTCCTCTCACTGTCAAGTAGCCAAGCCCTTGATGTGGAAGCCTTGTTGACTCTGTCGGAGAGACTGTGATCCATTAAGGAGTCAGTGGTTGATGGGACGTCCGAATCATGCAGCGCTCCTCGCCTTCGGAGCACAATGCAGTCACCCTCCCCACGCCTGTCTATAGACAATAACAGAGCCAGAATGTCTTGAGGAATCAGCAGCACACCATGTGAATCTAGAGAGTTTTTGTGTCACAGTGGCATGTCCGTCACATTCCAAGACCAGCTCCTATCGGTTAGCGCTTCTCCGGTTGGGGCTAGCTAGTGTGGACGCGACTGAGCCATCATCTTGAGCCGCGATTGGTCGATAACGTCCAACAGGTTCTTGGCATCAACGGCGAGAGCGTGTGCTGCCGTCAGCATCTGTTTCTTATAGTCCTGTTGGAGACTAGTACACGACACAGACAATGTAACCATCAGACATACAGCAAAGGTGCCTGTATAATATACTGTACATATACTGTACTGAACATATCACATGTCAAAAAAGCCAGTGTTTATTGTATGAAAGGGCATAGTTCTTTGAATGTGCACCTACCTGGTCATCACATACTGTTGGGCTAACTTCATTTTTGCAATCAGCTCGGCCAAGTCAGAGTTTAAAAGCTTCTGAGCCATCTCAATCTGCCACAAGATAAAATGACATGGCAGGAACATTCACCATGAATTCAACTAGATTCAGGTTGCTTATACGCAGGGTGTAAATCTACTTAAGATACATTCATCTATTTGGATTCAACATCACAATGATCAAACTGATATTGTGGATTTCACGTCCATTAATTCAATACTGCCATTTAATTCTTTAATCAGAGTTTCATGACCTGCATGTTTGCCGTTTGTGTATTGATTCCGAAGTGCGTTTGTACATTTCTAACTGAAACACCGTTCAACACCGATGAACACAGGTACAATATAAACAAACCAACCAACAACACATAGGGCCTCATTTACTAACGCGATAGCGCCCGTTTTAGGTGTAATTCCGTTGCACTGTGCGCCTAAAAACATGGCATTGTATGTACGAACAGCACAGCACACACATGGCTAAAACGCTAATCTGCCTGCTGAAGGAACTCAGGATCGCAAGTTGCGCTTTCATATTCATGCATATGCATTCATGGAAGGGTTGAGGAGAGATTAGGAGGAGATGCGTAAAGAGAGTGCTGACCTATTCAGTTGAATGTACGAGCACTGTGATGCAAAGCGCAAGTCGGTTTTGCGGTGAAAATTCCGCGCCTCTGAAAAGCAGATGTTATCCCAGTGAGCGTGTTTCTTTGAACGGGGCAAGCAAGCAACGGCAAGATTCATCCGAGCAAGACGAAGACATAGGCCATGGAGAGATGTACTGGGAGGATTTGATTGCTTGTGTGTTTTAAAATAAATGTTTATTCCACTTCTTTCATTATAATTGTATAGTCACTCAAACATAATTATTTTGAGGTAGAATTACGCCCGTTATCTCTAGTTTTGACGATACATATAGACAATGAGGCTAATGGGGTCTAATGCCTGCTAAATCACTAATTTCACTGTATATCAATGAACAGGCTGTGTTTATACCTCTATATGTTGTTCAATCTCTAACAGGTAAGCCAAGTTCGAAAATATAACGTTAGAGATCTTAAACATTGGCTAAAAATCTGTTCTGAAAGTAATCAGAATTATTTTTAGTTATTATTTTAGGGATGCTGAAATGCAATTTAGGTGTGCTTGAGCACATCTAAAAAAAATTCTAAAATTGCTAATGTGCACGGACTGTTGTTGCATGTCCTAAAATGCAATATTTATGCTGTCATCTTTTCATTTGAATATAGAGCAGTTAATAATTTGATGCCATCTCATGTGGTAATGCTCCATAACATGTTTTAAATACGTTACATATACAGTATATTGAACTTAAATCTTGACTTTAAAAAAATTGCGCAAATCAAATCGTAATATCAGAAAAATCGCAATTAGATTTTTTTCCGAAGTCGTTCAGCCCTATCCCAGGGCATAATATATCTTAGTGTTGTGTGCATGTTTACCTCTCTGTGTGTACTGGCGGGTAGCTGTGGAAGAGTTTCATCCACTGTAGCAAGTAATGTTCTCAAAGCTAGACCCACATCCTGAAACCCACAACCAGACGATACAGTTGAACCGCTTCATTTCAAAGCATTATCATCGATACATATTAAACGCCAATGTGAATCGTGTCTCTGGTACCTTGACCATGGGGACGTATTCCTCTGGCGGAGCCGGCTGGATCTTGCTGGACATCTCAATCACAGCTTTGACCAATCCTGTCACGTTCTCGTACACCTTGTCATTGGAGCGATCCAGATTGGCGGTGGGGGGCGGACTGATCTCCTGGGGCTGGAGCTGGACCGTCGAGAGCACAGAGAACAGTGTCAGGCTGGCTACAGTAAAAGACAAACAGGCCAATGACAATTCAATCGCAATGCTTGAGACTGTGATGGACACAATAGTCCAGCGAATTTTAGTCAATGGCGCATTGTTCCTATGATAACATAATATATTAATATAATATATGGTATACAGTTATACCTTTTTGCATCTACCCCAATACCTTTGGCAATTATTAATATACTGACATATAACATCTTTATCATGATCTTCAGATATTGTCCACCAAAAGCCTCGCTGCGAATGGCTATATATATTTTTTTATGTAAATCTCATAGAAATAACATGTTTCAGGGTAAACGCTTAGACTTGCAGTGTGGAACCCATAACCAGACATTCTGTCAAGCATCGTCTGAATGAATCAATAAATACATTAATTCATTAATTCATTCATGAAATAAAGTGTTTTTCGAGCTGTAAAATAAGTAATAGGGCTGCTGCTAGTTTAGAATAATCTGCATATTATGGCCTGAAAATAGCTGTAGGTTATATCCGGTTTAAAATCGTGCAAGGACCTGGCTGGCGTACTGTAGGAGCGTACGTTTAGTGCACTCGTTAGTCGAGCGTCATCAAATTGAAATGTTAACGCCCTCTAACCAGGGGTGGGCTCCTCCCAAGAGCCCCCCCGCCCGAGAAACCACGCTCATCACTTCACATGATACTGGAGACTGAGATGCTGCCAGGGCCTCACATTCACACAGCCCCTCTCCCTCACCTCCTCCGTGACTCCCGCTGAGCTCCTTGCCTACTTCCTAGCATTTATTTAAGTGTGCAGTGGGTGGAGTCAGGCTCAAAGCTGGGGTGAAGTTACCCTTTAATGAATAAGGGGAAGATGAAAAGTGTAGTGTTTTATTCTGGCCACTAGATGGAAGCATTAACCACCAGGAGAAATTCTCCTCATGCAGCACTGGGCTCATGATAAATGACAGTTTGAGTATTTAATGGACCATGGAAACCTTTTGACGTCAACACTCTTCAAGGAATTAGCATAAGAAAATTTGCCAGTGTGCCATTACAAATCTCATTTATACCCTCCCTCTTGCCTCTAAATCAATGAATATCCCTGAATAACAAATACTGCTCTACTGGACATTCATCTTTTGAAACTAGCTTGCATCTTATAAATGACCTTGTATGTTGATATTCTATAAAGAAATAACTGAATGCCAAGATTACTGCCAGTGTGCCAGGAAGGGAACTTTTTGATCGCTTTCCAACAAACTTATGAAATGTACACAATGTAATGAATATCATTTACATGGCAGTTTGATATACAGTATGCCAGTGGCTTTCAAAGTGATGGTTAGGAACACTCCAATTATTTTGGTGGGTCTGAAGATGATTTTGAAATACAGGTATTACTTAGTAATATATTTTCATGATATTTATTCAAATGATCTTTAATGTTTATATTCTATTTCGTCATGTTTATATAGATTATCAGCAATATTTTGAAAGCCAGTGGATTGTGTGATTAAGTCACACAGATGTGGAGGACGTCTCTAGGCAACATGACTATGAGACATGACGCACAGTCATGTCACACACACACACACGCATTGTGCTGCTTACCCGCCAGGGCTGGGGTCAACAGCAAGGCAGGAGGAGGGACAGACAGACAGACAGACACACACACACAGGACAGACAGACAGAGAAAAAAAGCCATCGGAAGATGAAGGAAATAATGGTTTAAAGACACACCTTGGTAAGGTACCGTGCATGCATGTAGACACTGAGGTGTGTGTGTGTGTGCGTGTGTGTGCATGTGTGCGTGCGTACCTTGAGTCCGTCATTGTAGCTGTCCCCAGCATTTAGACAGGCTAGGCTGCCCAGGTGGCCGGGTGCTCCAGGCCGGGGGGGTTTCTTAGGGGGGGCAGCATGCTCTGTGGGAAATAACCTCTGAATAAGTCGTCCTGTCTTGTGTGCTCATGCACGTGTCTGGCTAAAGCCGTCATCGGACAGATCATTATCACAGCTAAACCACTGTCAGCTCTTATGGGATAATAACCATGACAGGAGTACGCGCAACAGAAATATCTCAACCAACCCTGTGATGCAATACTATTTTTCAGAGCACACCCGATGAATCGACTTCTGTAAGAAATGTCATAATGTCTGTTTCTATTCCACTGACTACTGGGGGTGAGTATATTCAAACTTCAGTGTAGTTCGGCATTCTCACTGCTAGAACTACTGTTAGCATGATAGAGATATTCCGCATTATGGAAACAGACCAAATAGTCTGCAGACAGATAATCTCACAGAAAGAAACATAAACACACGTGACTAGCGGGTAAAACAGAGAAAGTGAGTGAAACAGGCATACAGTGCATTACCTTGCTTGCTCACAGGCTGGTATATGTGCTGGGTTCCTGTCTACACAAACAAACACACAAACACAAGAGCAAATCAGCTGGTTACAAACACACAGAGAGCCAATTATCAAGTGCTACACAAAACAACATACCAGAGGATTGAAAAAGAATGACTTTAGGATCCATATTCAGTTCATTCTTTTATGTGAGGAACAACATTCTACAATATATCATTTGTTTTATGGCATGCTTCAATATGCTCCATAAGCACAGCCTGCAACTCGGTGTAAACCTATGAGAGCTGCATTTTGTATTTATGATTATGAGAATTGTTATAAAAGGAAAACAGTATCTACAGTATATATGTACAGTATATATAAAACAATACCCTATACAGTATTTATAGTTGTGACACATTAGAAACGTTACAATATAAATTGTGTGTTTTCACCCAGAATCTCCAGTTTAGCCTTAGTGCCATCAGAGTGTCTGACAACTACCAACACCCATAACACAGCATTCTGTGTGTGCTCAGTAACTAACACACACGCACGCCACACACACACACACACATCCAATAAACTTTCTTCCCCTCTCACTCTCACACATGGTGTGCCTCTAACATACACAGAAAAGTGCAGACACACACTTTCTCCCCCTTGTCCTGCGCCCAGCACGCGCGCGCACGTACACACACACACACACACGCATGTACGCACACACGGGGGATGTTTTTCCCACCACAAACCACAGCCATTCAATGGGAGGAGGACAGGCTGGGAGATGAATTGCAGTGAGACAGCCCATGGTAACTTCATACTGTCACGAACAGCTTGTGCTAGCATCGGGGACAACAGCAACAATACAGGCCTTTAAATCACTGCGCTTGCTTCCCCATGGTTTCCAGCTTCAGCAGCGAGCTACGCAGATGCTGCCTGGATTGTCCAGGGGTATGAGAACAACATGTCGAGGCTTTCAACCGTTCCCAAAGACAAATGAGCTGTTAAATCCACCACTTTTGGAAAAGGAGGGAAGTCCCGCCAAACCTCTCTCATGTGTAAAACTAGCGTTGCCAAAATAGTTTAGAAGCATGCAGGTAAGTTATTGCTTCCCACTGGGGGTTCACACATCTTTTGTCGAAATAAAAAGAAAATGCTAACATGTAGTCAGATTTGAGTGATATAAAAACTGTAAAACTAGCTGTTGTTCAGGTTTCAAATTCAATCTGATATCTGTATTGAGCTAATAATTTTTTGTTTTATAAACCACGATCAACTGTATCTCAACATACTGTATGTGTGATGTGTGAACACCATTTCAACTTACATGAAACAAATTAAACTAGACAGTACATGTTTTATTCTTCTTTCTGAGGGTCAAAACCATTTTAAAAGACAGCTTCTGTCTGGAGCCATATTTGGGTGGCAGGCATTAATCAAATGTATCTAAGTGACAAATTCCACAGACATTTCTCCCATGGGGCTCTTCACAGCCCGAACATTAAAAAGCGGGTTCTATATAATTACAGACTTGAAATAAAAGGGTGCTAGCGAGCTGATTTATTGCGGTTAACACTGGAATAGAGAGGGAATAAAATGCTTGTTTGGTTTCTTTAAAAACGTTCTATTAATAACTGGTAAAGCTGTGGGAATCTACTGACCCCATGATTCCTGAATGCACCCAGAACAAGTCATTTCCTGTCCCTGGATAAATCCCCTGAGCTCTAATATAAACATATGCATTTATCAGTCAGTCTAAACAGGCTGTACACTATATCTCTCTCAGTAGTGCCCTTCTTAGATACACAAACAATGCAGAAATATGTCTATTTTTAAATCAAGATAGGATGTAATGTGACAGAGAACTGGGGAATGTGCAGTCTATCTATATTTAGCCAGAAGAATCCGTTCATGTCACTGTGTAGCCCAAAACAGACCAAGTGACAGCACCACTCCACTGACGGGACAAACAGCATTGTTTGCCCTGGTGGTGTATACAGAAATAAGGCATTGCTTTATTTAACACAGTGAATCAGTGCCAGGCAGCCAGGACAGACGAACCAGGCAGAAGAGGTTTTATACAAGGAGAAGAGAAGGAAGGGATTCTCAGTTAAAAACATGGGACAGTATTAAATCAGTGTCATGTACTGAGCATGGCTCATGTCTGTAATAGCAGTCAAAAAAAGTTAAAGCTAGAGGACGTCATTATGTCTACACAATAGTCATAGTGTTTCACTTGTTTGTCGACACAGCGCTGTTATAATGCAAATAATGCAACTGTTATCATTGAATATACTGACAGAACAATAGCCAAGGCGTTGCTATTCTCCATTTTATTGCTGCTATACACAGTGGTGTGATGTTTTCATTGCAACCTACCATTGCGACCTACCACAACATCGCATGCCGGCCAAACTGCCTCCCGACATTCCGGAACATGTTAAGAGGCGGGACCCGAAGATTATTTTTGTTTTGTTTTGATTGCTATTATTGTAAAATGTCTCTTTTGCTCACATTATAAATCAGTAAAACTAATTATAATGTTTTCTAGTAGTGGTTTTCAACCTACTGGTGCTTGAAGTCCACAGTCTTCTCTGTCCAGACTGCCCCTGGAGCTCCTGGTGTCTGGCTTCTACAAACAAACACAAGTACAGCATTCAGCATTTACTGTTGCAGCAGTTCCACTGCGTTACTGAAACACTGACCAACCCACAGGACACACAACTGCAGCAGGTGAACGAGTTTACATGATGAACGAATGAGTCAAACAAAACACATTCACATCTTCATCCCCCAACCACACAACACACACATGCAGTCATGTGGTCTTTGAACATGCGGCACACAGCTGTAGGCTTCCAGAAGGCGTAAGCGCACGCAAACACACACACACACAACCACCTGTAGCCACCATATTCTACTCTAGCCCTCCCCTAACCCGTCCCCCAACACCCAAACACACACGGTCTCATACCAGTTTCCCGAGGCACGATTTGAAGACCAGCATCCTTAACGCTCTTGAAACCTCTTTCAAATCTGTCTGCTGCCGTTCCTTTTCTATTCTAGTCTCTGCCTGTCTATGTCTCAGTCTGTCAGCGGTTCCATGGAGACGAGCCCGCTCCAGCTTCCCGCCTACACACACACGCACGCACACTTTCGTTGTGTCTCACGCTGACATGAAGCCGTCAGCCTTCGATCATCCCTGCCCCTCTTTCCCAAACCATTCTTCCTTTATCCTCCCTCCCTCTCTTATCCTGCCCTCTCTCTCCCTGGCTCCACCCTGGAATGAAAAAGTTATGAAAACTGCCACAAGCAACCAACCAACCTTTCCCTCTCTCTCCCCCTCTCTCCTTCTCTCACACACACCCACCACACACACACCTATCCACCTCCCTCTGTCACACAAACACGCAGGAGGTACGGGTCCAGTCTCTTTGGTAACGCGATGCGTTGCCAGTGGTTATGGGTCAAAGACATACTGTTGACTAGGCTGTCAGATTCACCGGGTCTGTCATTAGCCTGGAATTCGCACAGGCCACACCTGCCCACACACACACACTATAAAATGTGTAAGCGGGGAAAAAACACTCAGACAGCCCCCTTCAATCAAAGTCACACAAATATGCAACCTTAACAAATGCGTTCCTCCCTCAGTCCCCCTGTCGACACACACTTCCTTCATGGCAGAGGGTCTTATGTAAAAATGTTCTTGGTTCATCAACCAGAGAAACAAAGCCCCCTTTCTTTAGCCTCTCTCTGTGTGTGTGTGTGTGTGTGTGTGTGTGCGTGTGTGTGTGTGTGTGTGCAGCAATTGCACATTTCTACAAGCCATTGTAAGGCTGTTTATGTAATTAGGGATTTGCACTTTCACACTGATTCCCTTGGTCAGTCAATTTCAGGAGGTGTTCTAAGGTAATGGGTGTGTCTTCATAAGCAAGAAGCTGTTCTCCATAGCTGAAGCTGTGAGATTAGGACTGGATGTGTTTGTATTACTTTTCTTTCGCATTGCATTTGCTATATGTGTGTATGTCTCTGTGTGTGTGTGTGTGTGTGTGTATGTCTGTGTGTGTATGGCTGTGTGTGTGTGTGTGTGTGTGTGTGTGTGTGTGTGTTACCAATAGCCTCTCCTCCTGTTCCAACCATCTCTGATCTTCCTCCATCTGCTGTTGCTGAATCAGCAGCTGTTCCTCCATTAACAGGCACTGTTGGCCTACACACTGCTGCATATCTACCGGACTGTCCTACACACACACACACACACACACACACACACACACACACACACACCGACCGCGGGCAGCCATGGAGGGACAAATGTGCACACAGGTACACATGGATGTGCACATACATATACACACAACAACAACAACAAATCACAGACAGGCACACACACACACACACACACAAACACGGAGGTAATGGAGACAAACAGACATATACACCATACTGATGAGAGCCTAAGATGAGTTAATAACACAGTGTGAGTCAATGAACCATTAATTCCACTTGGAATCAACATGGCGTTATGATAATAGCACATATGTACACGGTACATGTATAATAGTTTGTGTAAGCAATGACTAAATGCTTACACGCATACTCGAGTGAATGAACAATATTCACTCGAGTACACACACACAATTAATTACCAATTAATTGTGTGTAAATAAATTACCAATATTGATGTAGGAAGATCCTATAGTTCCTTAGTAAAGTGACTCACTGGAATATATGAATCTGCTTGTGCCTCTTGAGAAACTGACTGTTGTGATGTAAGCTAGGATGTACGTACAAGCATGATGGAAATGACTTATGTAGTTCAGTGTGTGTGTTGTTTACATGTTTTACTAAGTGTTGTCTGGTCGGTGCGCACATGCGGCCTCCTACCTCTATTATGGATCCCCATAGCGACATGTCCCCTGCGTGTGGCTGGGGGAGGTGCTGGCCATGGTGCGTGTGCACGTGATGGCGCGGGTGTGTGTGCGCGTGGTGTGTGTCCAACATGGCCGCCTGCGGGGGGTACAGGGCGCTGGGCACCGAGGGCAGGGTGTGGGGGCCGGGATACCCCGCCATCTGACACACACGGGGAGAGGGGGGAAGGGTACATTTGTTTTACTAGTGCCGTGTAAAGCTGGACAACTTTACATGGTCAATATTAACTTTACCGCCGGTAGTGCCACTGGTCTGTCTGTGGGGAATACAGTATACCATAGGCACACAGTAAGATATTCATTGTAACAGACATACAGAAGAGATAACCTCAAGGGATTTCGTAAAATACTGTAGAGTGAATTGTCTTCTAAAAAGTCAAAACCACAAAATAATCCAAAACAATCTCCCTTTAAAGATGTCAGTCGTGTTGATTTTAACACTAGATTATTTTGGGGCAGTTGTTTTGGCTTCAAATACAAATATACAATTAACACCTCCCTCACCTGAAAACATGAGAATACAACCCGTGTGCATTTATTCTCGCGCCGGAAATCGAATCGGGGCTACTTTCTTATTTTGGGGGCCGACTTTCTTATTTTGGGGGCCGTTTACATACACAGCTGGACAAGATGTTGAATTTTCTTTTTAAAGAACAAACAATGACTTGCAATTGCATACAGTGACCAGACAAAGCCGCTAATATCACATGATGGACCGTGTTATATGGGGACACTGGAATGGTTAAGTGTCGACGTACCTGGTAGTGGCCTGGATGCTGTGGGCTGGGGTAGAAACCTTCACTAGAGCGTGGACTGGGATAGCCTGGTCTACTAGGCTGGAGACGCACACACACACACAGATCAACGCAATGTTATAAAACTGACTCAAGGAGTATTTCAAAGAGCAGGATACCAGGCATCATGATGGTCTACACACAAAGACCCAGAGGCTGTTTGTGTGGCTGGGTTAGCTGTCAATCAAAACATGGAGCACCAACTGGGCTGCAGGACCAGCAAGCAGTTAGTTGAAATCTTTCAGACAGAACTTGGTACAAACATCAACTTTGTATCACATAAACACTACATGTGGATTTAGTTGTGATATTACTGTAGCACTGCTTACAGTAGGTTAGATGTGATGTATGTGTATAATAGGCAACCTGGCAACAAAGACCTCTACTACAGCTACAGCTTTTTAGTCAATATACTAAACCAGATTTTAGTATATTTATGGTTTTGCTTCCCTGTGGTCTTCATCAATCTTTGGCAAAACAAAGCTTTAAAACTAGATTAGGATAGGATTATTAGCACACTGGGTAGTGTTTTTCACATAAAATAAAAAAACACTAGTTGTTATTTATCAAAATCAATCTGAAAAAAGAGGTGATTGGTGCAATAAAATATTGACACACTTCTTCTGTGGGTTCAAATGAAACTATATTAGAAGGTTTGCCTGTCCTGAGGGCCACAGATGTTTTCAAGAGGCAGCGGTTCTCTCAACACTAAACAAATGATTATACAGCTGGCCTCTACCTTCCACCGTCTCTCATAGTAGCACTGTCTTGACCACACCTCCAACGGCAAGACACACAGACAGGGAGACAGACAGACAGACAGTCAGACAGGGATATAGACACAGTTAGGGAGGGTGGGAAGCAGAAAACAAACGAATGCCATAGAGAGAAAAAGAAAACATGCTACAAATGAGACATGAGACACAATCACACATACATATAGGCAGGCAGACATTAACAGCCACTATACACCCTGAATGAATCAATGCTCCTTACGCAAGGGCTGGTAACCGAATAGAAGAACAAATACTAAACCCTATGTAATAACTAATCATGTATTACATAGGGTGGTCAATGTCTACGTTGTTAGATTAGTCAGACTGCAGATCTTGCACTACTGGGGGAAGACAAATAATCGTTGAGAAATGTAAATATATTCTCTGTCATGAGTCTGAATGAGTAGCAAAGTGTAATCATTAAATGTCTATTATTTAGTACATACCGTACAAATCACAGAAATAACTTGCACAAGGGGGCTAAGGAAACATACAGCTGGCTCATGCACAGCCCCATATTGTGCAGAAGTAGACAATAAAACATACACATTTTGACTAGTTATGACATTTGATTCTGATAGTATTAAACCTACATACAGTATATATCAAACAACAACTTAATGCTTTTTATTAGACCTACTTTTGAAATCATTTCAAACAACACCACATTTAGACCACATTTCAATGCCTTGTATTTTATGTGGCACTGCCATAACACAAATACATGCGTTAGACAGTAAGGTCAGTGGTATCAGGATTTATAACAGCCATCCATAACTTTAAATTACACACTGTACACTATTACCTATGTGCAACACACACACACACGCACGCACACACACACACACACACACACTATAAACACAGTAAATATAGAAGACATTATTTACAGCACATCCTATGTGGTTATGAAGAATGCTAACCAATGGTTTATCTGCTATGGAACAACTGTTGGCAGGCACACAAACATTCTGTATATTTATTAATCCATATACACCGTATACGCGTTTAGTTGGAATCAGAATTGCATGGGGAATGAGAACTGGTTTAATGTTGCAGCTTTCTTTATAAATCCATGGTTTTGCTTTAGCGATTCACAAAGGTTTGTTGTTGTCAAGGTGAAGGTGCTTTTACCGTCACATACACATACATATAGCAAAATCTGCTCTCTGCATTTAACCCATCCCTCAAGGGAGCAGTGGGCAGCCAACTCCATATAGAAGCCAGTGTCTCTCGTCACATGACACTGACGGGAAAGAGTGAACCTGACATGTGTTTTGGATGTGGAGGAAACCCTCGCAGACCCGGGGAGAACATGCAAACTCCACACAGAAAGGCCGGGACGACCGGGGTTCGAACCCGGGATCTTATTGCTGTCACAGTGCTATGCCACACGGCAGTTACCACCTGCCGTTGAGGAAAAAAAGGGGGGGGGGGGGCTGTCACTAGAAGTGGATGATTGAGAGGGAGGAGGCACGATGAGGGTCAGAGACGGGAACAGAACAGACCACCACGCATGGCTGTAGCCCAGAACGAGCCTGGGGACACAGTGTGGAGGCCAGGGACAGCATGTGGCTGGGGGTCTGCGTCACCATGGGGACGGGCACCTCGCACAGGGGCGTAGTTAGCATTCTGAGCAGAGAGGTGAAGGTGGCGGTGGGCAGAGAGGAGAGATGGAGGAGGAGGAGGTGGAGCACAGGGAGGTGGTGGGGGAGCAGAGGGAGGTGGAGGAATGAGCAGGAGGAGGAAAAGGAGCAGTCAGCAGGGTGAGTGTGTACCAGGCAGATGATGGTGGGGGGGGGGGGGGGCATTCTGAGGAGGAGTGGTCAGTCTAGACCCTACTGTACACTGCACAAGACCTTTCATTCCCCGTAGCTAGCATGAGCTAGCACAGTAAGCACAGGAGCAGGGTTTCAATACAATATAATACAACATAAAAGCCTGTGTTCACAGTTATGTGCCCTGGATGGTTCCCCCACATTTCCAACACCCTTGACACTCAAGAGATTGGGACAGAAATTGTGTCCATCAGACGAATACAGTATGAATCACGGGGAAAATTTAAATGTGTAATTTACATGACCTCCCATCTATAATGCTGGTGCAAAAAAAAACAAAAAAACAAGAATAAAATAAAAATGAGCGAGACTTTCAGTAACATAACTGTCTGGGGGAGAAAGGGGGAGGTCGTGATCACCTGTCACACACAGAGACAGGGGGCGAATTAGCGTCTCTTACTTTAGGAGGAGCTTCGTCAGAGCCTCCGGAGTCCCATGATACGGTGACCTGCCTCCTCAGCTCCATCCTGCTCCTCTCTTGTTGCTGGGCCTTCTCCTCTTCTAATATGGTGCTACAAACAAGGAGCACACCGTATGCTGCAGTAGAATATCACAACGACAATAGCTGCTGCTGGTCGCAAGCTACATTATGGACATGTTATCGTAGCAACTACCGCATCGTTAGGCTCAACAGTTCAGGGCGCCTAAATAAACTCTATAGAGGGGGTGAGGTTGTTTTAGAAGACGAAATCTGGATCATCATCAGTTTGCTGGTAGAATGTTCTGAATGAAACAGGCAGGTAAATACACACACACACACACACACCACGTTGCCATAGAGAACATTACTTTTTATTGTTGCTGACTGAACATGAATGTTTAATACCCCCCCCCACACACACACACACACACACACACACACACACACTCCCCAGCAGAGTTCAGAGAGGAAACTGTCTCTGCTAGAGATTGTGAGTCCCTCGTGGGAAATACGATGGCAAGCGTGTTCATCTCTTCTGTGACCACTATGAACCATTTCACAGCTCACATTACTACAACACTAACACATCTTGCAGTCAGTGTGCCCTAACAATCTAACCTCTATAAACAATGAGCCTTGTGACAGCTGTTCCTGGACGCGCCTCATTCAAATTTCTCTAAAAACAGTGCCCAGCGTAAGATAAAGACAATAGACGCTCATACTGAGACTGAAACATATTGTAGCCCTTTGATCAACATGTATGGCCTACTGTAGACCTGCAAAATAAATACAAGTTACTCACAGATGGCCTGTTGTCCCAGGACTGAACATGCAGAAAATGGTCACTCAACTGCAGGAGAACCAGCCGAAGTGAAGCAAACCCCACGGTCCAACACAAATACCAGACACTCTCCCTCTCGATACACCCCCGTCACCAGGGAGGTGCTATTTCTGGCAATGTCATTAGCCTCCTGTTGTCTCCTGGACTGACTCTGTGTGTGTGTGTGTGTCCAATCTATTCACCTGTCCCAGTCATTCTTCTGTCTGAGTTACTGTCCTCTCCATCGACACAAACACATGCAAAACACACACACACACACACACGCACAGCTGTGACAGCAAAACAAGCAGCTAAAATAATATGCAATAGGCATATTAAACCAGAGACAGGCTTAAAGCCTGTGTAAAGCAGACATAAATGTGTTTTGATTTTGTCAGACCACAGAAAAAGGGTAATATTAACCACCCAGATAAATGTGAATTAATAAAATATGTATGAAAGTATATAAAATTGTGTTTCAAAAGCGGGAAAATATAACCATCATTATCTGTTCTCAAACGCTGGGGGTGTGTCAGAACAAGGCGCTGTAACCACACCCATCGCCTGTTCTACAGTAAACTCTATACCGCGGTGTTTTGCCAACATTGATTGAAAAATGCATACGTGCATTTTGAGTTGTGTTTTTAATTTAAATAGATGTATACTGGTAATAATTATTATATTGGTTATAATATATGTGTGTGTGTGTGTGTGTGCGCGTGTGTGCTCTCCTGGACAGAAATCATTTTCCAACTGACCTCAAATAATGCACATTGACTCTGAACCACATTGTGCGCTTAGTTCTGCAATGAAGGAATAGCTATCATACTGTAGACTGTTAAAGGACAGTAAGTTGAGTTAGCTATGGAATTGTGGGCTGTTGAAGAACAGTAAATGTAGTAGGCTAATAACTTGCATTGGAGCAGGAAATATCTTGCGCTGATTCGAACGCTCTCTACCGTACAATTTTATATCCTCGTGGTGTTATGGGGAGGGGTATGCAAAGTGGGGGACCATCTGGTCCTCCCAAAAAATCAGAGAAATTATGAAATACAGTTTAACGGTCCAACTCTACAATGCAATACTAAACAAATTAACGGATTTCTAACATACGTAACGCACTTCCAAATACAATCTCTGCATTTGCTTTACATTATTTTTTAAAGGTATAGTCAGCTATTGCCAGCTAAATGTAAGCTAATACACTTTATGTCAAATTCAACAAGTATATCTTCACATTTACCATTCTCTGTGCGTGATGAAAAAATATTCAGATTCTTCTACACAGCCCTGGCTCCGTAAATAGTAGCATAAACAAAAGGTGGCAAACACCGCTCATATCAACAAAGCCACATTTGCTTAACAATGCATTTTGATGTGAGGCGTGCTGCGGAGGACCGTGGAGCGATACTGTTTTGATTTGTGCTCAAAGTTAGCAAGAATATATAGTATATTAAAGACTTGCCTTGCCATTTAAAGTTACCTTTGTTTTCTATTCTATTTAATTATATTTATTTGGATATCAGCTTTGATATTTCAATGATGCTGTTAAGCTTTCAGCAATATTAAGACAAATTTGCAAAATAATCTTGGCCACAGATTTAATGTGCCTTGTTATAAATTACAAGAGCTAATTATCTAATTGCAGACAAGCTTACAATGTCACACAATACAGAATATACTGTATGTCATCACTCAACCCTAACTGTCTTAAATGAGATTACCTCCTGTCACTTCACAATTGAAAACGGCATCATGTCGATGACGATAGCTTCACTGATGTCTCCCACAATACCACACAAACTGTTTATTGTATCAAGGCAGTGTTGAAAGCTAACTGTTCATGTACATGTGTTTAGTTATACAATTCACACCTGATGCCTGTGTTAGTCAGTCTTCTACCTTTAGTGATTGAGAAATCTACAAAAAAAGTTATGAATCAAACATATGGCCTTACAGTCACAAACCCAAATCATATACCAACTTGTTACATTGACCTTGCACTTTGACCTCTGGAATCAAGGTGACAACAACAGTGATGATACTTTTTTTTACATGCACAAGATCCGCAATACAACCAAAACATGAAAAACAGTGTTTACTGTGACATGTATGGAGCATAAGCCATAGTCAACCATTGCTTTTTATTTTACACACACGTGCACGCGCACACACACACACACCTAAAAGTAATAGGAAAAGCTGATCAAAACAAAAACCAGTACTTTACCTCCAGATGAGGTCAAGATAAGCTCTCCACCACAGTGCACTCACATAAAATCACCACAGACCTGCTGAGACCGTCTACAGACTCCACAAAGCTTCAAAATGATAAACCAGCACTACAGAGCTCAGTATTTGAACACAAGTAAGCTAAATCAGCTGGGCCAGTGTTGTAATGTGTCCCAGTGAGATAGCCGTTACCACGATACTACAGTGCTGTGGTAGCTATGCCTGGCTGTTGCTGTCCGTCTTTCCATCCATGCCTTTGTCTGCTCCCTCTCCCTCTCTCTCTCTCCTGGCAGTTGCCCACAGTGTAAACACACACACGCACGCACGCACACACACACACACACACACACACACACGCACACACACGCATACGCATGCACACACACACAGTAAACTGTATTAGTCCACCATCTACGAAAACTGTGGCAAGAACAGAGAGCTGAATATTTGGCAGGCAAACCCTATAATTAATAGTGTACCGTACTATAAAATCTGGCCAGCCAGACCAAAATTAATATATCCCTACTGTATTATGAAAGATTCTACTATTTATAGCCACTGACTGCAGTTCATTTGGTCAATATTTACTTGGTTTCTAAGACACTATGTTATGGGACAAGATGCAAGTCGCTTATTTGTACACCAACACAATAACTAGCAACAAATAGTGACAGTTACGTGTGTCTGGGTCCATTTTAAGTAGGAAAGGAGATGAGAAAGTAAAAGAGCAGAAGAGCAGAAGACGAGCAGAAAGAGGAAAAAAGCAGAATATGGGTGGAATTTAAGGTGAGTCATACTAGTTTTAAGAAAACTCATAAAACCACAGGAGCTAAGCATGACCTCTTACAGTGTGTGTGTGTGTGTGTGTGTGCGTGTGTGTGTGCGTGCGTGCGTGCGTGCGTGTGTGCGTGCGTGTGTGCGCATGTGTGTGCTGAAGGAAACAGTGATGGTATCTGGCAAAAGTGCTGATTCTTCAACCAACATATAACTTGTATGTTTATGATCTCTTCCATTTACACTCCTACCATAATGCTACTGACTTCCAGCTTCCAGTTGATATGGCTTCTCTTAATGACGAGTTTTCCCTGTAAAATGCTTAAATTATAATATAAGTGAAGTTCATATATAAAACCAGTTACAAAAACACGATGTTGGTGATGCATGTCTGTTCTGACAAAATGTTTCCTAGGTTTAATCTGAAATCCTGAAACTTTAAAAAAAGAAAAACTACATATATGTGAAAAAAAGTCATATTATTATATTATCTAGAAGTAGTTTCAGGTACCTGGATATTACAATGCTGTTTTACAATTACACTGCTGTTTAGCCATATGGAAAAATACATTCAGTGATGATAAGAATTTTTAAATTATGAATTATGTGTGCGTGCAAACATGAGGACTACTTTCTGAAATGTATTCATTGCCTAGGAATAAAATAACAGTAAACCATGCCAAAAAATTAATGAGAGAAATCTTTCAGCGTTGCATCACCCCATACATTTTAACTGAGTACATCCTTCAGGAGCTGCACATTAATATACGGTATAATCATTTCCAGGTAATTGTGTGCCTTACCAAATAAAATGCAGCTTTCCCTTTAGGACATAGACTCCAATGAAAACTAATGTGGTGCATAAAATTGCTCTGAGTTTAGGATTGGCCCAGACACCTAACTATATCTCTGTCATCTCTGGCTCTCTGTTTCCATGCCAACATTGATGTCATCAGCCCAAACAGCAACCTTTGAGATCTCATGAGGTAAAGTCAGGGGCCAATATCACAACTTCACTAAACAGTTGGACACATAAAATATTAACGCTAAAACATAGTAATAATTATTTTGCACAATATATGATGTGTGAAAAAGGAATGGTGGGACTTTCCTGTTACATGTAAAAGTGAAAAAGCCATCACTGTCATCATCTACTGACGAGGAGAAACTAGACAAAAACAACCTGCCAAGACATGAAAACTCACCTGTCATCTCATTCAAAGGTGTGTCTACAATATATGACCTCAACTAAAACTATTGGGTGAATAAAAAAGCAATGTGTCTATACATTTCTTCCTAGAATACAATCTGTTTGGTCCATTTCTGCTTCTGTCAATCTGAGTGTTTATTCCTGTATCCAAATTTCAACTAGTCTGCTCATTTCACTGCCAGTAATTGACGGTTCTAAACTTGCAAACATGCGTCTGAAGAATGCACTGCATTTACTCTGCTCCCGACTTCTTACAGCTTGTCTTTCACAATGCCATCAAAAAAAAGAGTGAAAGAGTGTGTGAGTGCCACCTGCTGGTGGAAAGTTGACATGCACGCTCATACAGCATTGTACAACACATACCTCAGTTGTGTTTTGAGCTCAGTGAATCGCGGCCTCTTGCTGGGATCGTAGGACCAACATTTTGTCATCAGGCTGTAGAGAGTGGGCGGGCACTGTGGGGGCATGGCCAATCGCTCCCCATTCTCTATCCTGCCAATCACGTCGTTGTTCTTTACACCCTGGAAAGGCTTAATGCCATACATCAGAATCTCCCACATACAGACACCTAAGGGAAAAAAGATAAAACATTATTCAAACCACTCTAAAATTAAAACTGTTCCAAATGTTACACAACAAACAAAACATTTGATTGAGATTAACCTTAAAGTTCCACCGGTCATTTGAAACGGCACAGGGTCAGGGTCAACCCAGGGTGGACAAAGGCATACATCTGCACAGATAAACACACTTACCAAACATCCACACGTCACTGGCAGAGGTAAACCGTCTGAAGTTTATAGATTCTGGGGCCATCCACTTAATAGGTAGTTTACCTTTAGAGGCTAGAACAGATAACAAAATAATGTGTGACATATACAAGCCCACATTCTCTATAAATATTAAAATAACAGTCTGTGTATTTGTGATATACCTTTGTAGTAAGAACTATCTTCCATGTATCTCGACAGACCAAAGTCTCCGAGCTTCACGCAGTCTACTGTAGACACCAGCACATTCCTTGCTGCTATGTCCCTGTAAACCAAACAGTATGTCATTTATTTCTTCATTGTTTTTTCATTGTTGTGTTTTTGTGGGAGGAAAATAATGGAAATATGAAAATGCATTTGTCACTGCAGTGATTTTAAGATTAAATGGTTCTATTTTGTTTAGCATTCCTCCTCATTCATATTTATTTTCTGTAAAGAACTTATAGTGTGTTCAGAACTAGCAAACTGAGGCAAATGTTCATGGCAAATGCATTTGCCATGATTTGAACGTGAATGATTTGAACGTTTTAAGTTCCACAGGCTATATCCTCAGGACAACGCATTTGTATGAAAACCAGTTATTTTCTAAGTGTTTTGAAAAGATTTTGCATCCATATGACCACATGCAAAACGGAGTGAATACTTTGTAGCAAATATGCCAAGCCAGAATGTGTCAGTGTAACTCTGAATTTGGTCTTCCTGAATTGAGGGGTATTATCTATAAATGACAGCTCTGAAATGGTGTTCATGTGCATCCATGTGTACATACCTGTGCACAAAGCGTTTGCTCTCTAGATAGGCCAGTGCTGCGCTTAGCTGATAGGAGTACAGAATTAGCGTCGCCAAGTCTAGACTGTACTTTCTCACTTGCAGGAATGAACGCAACTACAAAAAAAAGAGAAAGACATATTATTTATGTATATGGCCTGGAGAGAGAGAGAGAGAGAGAGAGACACTTGTGAGAAGCCACTACTACTATCATCCTACTGTACCTCTCCCAGTGTGCAGAGCTCCATTATGATCCACACAGGATTATCTGTGATCACGCCCATCAGCTTAACTATGTGGGGGTGGTCAAACTGACGCATTGTCACTAACAGTAGTAGAGATTGGGGGGGGGGGGAGAACACAAACATTAACTATTAGGAACACTGCCACCTTTTACCATCCAAAGAACAGTGCTAACTAAAAGTGTAACTGCCCAGCATACATTATTGGGAATACGGTAACATTATCTACAAAAGGCTACTTACTATAAGTCATTTTAACTACAAATAATACATTTTAGCAGGTAGCCACTTTAACCTTGGTTAAATGCTAAACTGATTGATGATGACTGATCATTACTGATAATTACTGAAAACAAGAAACCCACATGCTTCCTGAAGGAACTTCTCCCGCACACTGTCTGACGTTGAGTTCTTACACGTCTTCACTGCCACAGATAAGGCTGGGTTCTCCTTCATGCGCAGACACACGAAAACAAAATGGCTGTTAATGGGATACCTTGATTCTAAATTATCTGATCTGGTAGGAAGGCAGGCATCAGACATCAGACAATCTGGTCAAACTGAAATCCCTGCACTTCTGTGTGCACGTGTGTGTGCGTGTGTGTGCGTGTGTGCGCTTGTGTATGTATGTGTGTGTGTGTATGTGCGTACCTGGCTGACGTATACTCCTTGGTGTACGTCACCAAACTGGCCTTCTCCTATGCAGCGCCCCAACTCAATACAATCCCGCTGAATCTCATAGTCTCGTGCTGAATAAACACACACACACAGAAACGAATAATAAAGCTCAGGTCCTGTATACTGCATGTACCAAGCTTGTCAGTGAGGCAAAGTGTTGCATGAACATCAAGACATTCAGCTGTTAGAACGTCATGGGGCCAGCTTCATTCTTTCTGCATCCTGCTTCATGCAGTATGAACCTGTGCTACTCTGAGGATCCTGGTTGTGCCGTCGGCAGGGCTGAGTCCCGCCAGCATGCAAACACAGCATCAGCAAACAGCAGGCAGACATGCCATGAAAGAAGAAGAACCACTCAATGTGTGTATAATGTTAATGGATGTCTACGCTAAATAACCCATTGTATGGATAAAGTCAGTTTGCAGTCGAGTACGCTTAAGGCCGGTGCACACTGGGCGCGGAGCTGAAGCGAGGCTGAAGCGGAGCGTTTCCGCTTTGGATCCGCTCCCATGTTAATCAATGAGTCTTTGCACACTGCAAGCGAGGCCGGAGCTGCTCGCCGAGCCAAAGCGGACCCGGCGCTTTGTTTCTCGCCTAGAGTCTATTCTCCGCCTCGGAAGTTCTTTTTACATAGGATGCAATGGAAATACGTCGTAGAAGCAGGTAAAACACTACATATATTAATTTAAAAGAAAACGGTTTGCTTGTTTCTTAGTCACACCCCCATGCCCACCACTTCCTCGAGTAGACAGGTGTTTAACGTCCTAAAAATACAACTATGCTGCCCAAATTGTTGTGATTATACATTTACTGACCTACAGCAAGCACAATGCCATGTTCACGCTGCACAATCCATGCAGTGCAACAACGAGCAGGCTATCATGACCAACTGACAGAGTGTGCTGGTGGGCGGGGATTATATCCGCCGGCTGTCTGCAGTGTGCAAAGCATAGCGGAGAAACAGTCCCGAAAACGTGTGCGCTTCAGCTCCGGATCAGCTCTGCTTGCAGTGTGCAACGGGCTTTAGACCTTCTGTTTTCATTTAGAAACATGTATTTTGGTACTGTGTTAAAACAGTGTGATAAAACAGAAAGGTAAACAATATTTTATTCATGATTTTGTATTATTGATTCTGAATATGTTATAAGAAATACAAATGTATTTTGTGGTTATGGTGCTTAACTGACTTTGTTCATATAATATGAAAACATCTACATACACTACTTAGCACTAAACATTTCAATATATACTGTATACCACTTGTCTTCTCCAAATATATAAAGCTATGTTTTAGACAGTAGAGCATTTTTAGTACAATTCCCTTAAAATTTAAATATAACATTGTATGGCAAATCAATGCATTTCATTAAAAACAGATGCATCCTTAATTTTCATAACAACCTATATAACTGACTGGTGAATACATGTTAACTTTATGGCTAATACACTGTTAGCTAATTGTGTTACAGAACTGATCTACACTGAGTGGTGGAGACAAACCAACAGGATACAGAAATAATAGCAGAATCACATTTTACAATAGCAAGCAAATACAGTAAAGCAATATCGGGGGGAAAATTAAATCACAACCACAACCACCAAATCAAAGTGTCCACACAATATAGCCGGATTCATTGGTATAATCTTTACCTTGATCTAGTCCATAGTATTCTGGTAGAGTGGGTTAGTGGGTTAGACAGGAGACAGAAATAACTAGCTGTCAGTTTAGAGCTCAGTAGTATTACTGTTGTTTAGAATAAAAGTTACAATGTCTACTGGAGAGAGCCTTGACTAGAAGTGTGATAATCAAGAGGGCTCTCTAGTTTAATAATGTTTATGATAAAGATGCACCCACCGCAGAAAGTGATCATTTTAACATGGTGGACGCTTATAGTACAGTACATACGCATCTTATGTCAATACAACCACAGTCCTCTGCTTCTGAATGTTGCCAGTACATCCCCATCACTTAGGCTGGTAGCAGGACACAACCACAAATACAGTTCAGCAGACTAGTGTGAACAGGTGAGACTAACAGCAACAAAGCAAGCTGTGCCCAATCCATTCTAGTTCTTATTTTAAAGGAATCATCCGGAAAAGACTGTTAGCAAGAAATGGCTTTCATCATGCCAGAGAGTGCTTTACAACAACAGAGCAACTAGGGCATGGATGGAGAGCAGACTGTCAGCGCCTTATCTTATCAACCTGTAGTTAGCAATGATGATGATGATGGTGTTGGTGGTATGACAGCACCACCTCTCAGGTCACTGAGAACAGTACAGTGCCTGAAAAGGCTGCTTATTTTATGCATATAGTTTTTAATATCTTAGTGGAATAGACAACAATAGTGCCACTAGCAACTAGATTGTGAGCAATCACTCGCTCAGCAAGCCAATAAATATATGACCAATTGAATTTGATGCATCCGATGATGAGAACATTAAATAAGGTCTTGTTGTGAGTTTACTGTAATCAAAATACTTCACTGTGTTTTTCCCCCTCAATCTTGTGATTCCACAAAGACCAATATATAATGCTGGCCTATTAATACACCTACTGCATTATGCCTTATGTCGCTTCCCCTTTTAAAAAGGGATTTGTACATGTGACTAAGGAAAATGCAGCATATTAACAATTTCAAAATATATAACTAGTTCAACATATTGTATTGCAAGAATAATGCAAAAAATGGCACAATGTCAGTGCCACATAATTCTCGCTTATTCAATATGTTCTGAAATGTAATATCCATCCATCCATCCATCTTCATCTGCTTATCTGTAGTTGGGTCGCGGGGGCAGCAGCTCCTGAAGGGGACCCCAAACTTCTCTTTCCCGAGCCACATTATACAGCTCTGACTGGGGGATCTCGAGGCGTTCCCAGGCCAATGTGGAGATATAATCTCTCCACCTAGTCCTGGGTCTTCCCCGAGGCCTCCTCCCAGCTGGACATGCATGGAACACCTCCCTAGGAAGGCGCCCAGGGAGCATCCTTACCAGATGCCGTACCACCTCAACTGGCTCCTTTCAACGCAAAGGAGCAGCGGCTCTATCCTCATGGATAGCCAAGCTTCTCATCCTATCTCTAAGGGAGACGCCCGCCACCCTCCTGAGAAAACCTCTTTCGGCCGCTTGTACCCGTGATATAGTTCTTTCGGTCATGACCAACTTTTCATGACCATAGGTGAGGGAACGAAAATTGCCCAAAAGATCGAGACTTTTGCCTTCTGGCTCAGCTCTTTTTGTCACAACGGTGCGGTAAAATTATTGTAATACCGCTCCCACTGCTCCGATTCTCCGGACAATATCCCGCTTCAATGTCCCCTCACTCGTGAACAAGACCCCAAGGTACTTGAACTCCTTCACTTGAAGTAAGGACTTGTTCCCTACCAGGAGTAGGCACTCCATCGGTTTCCTGATGAGAACCATGGCCTCGGATTTAGCAGTGCCTATCCTCATCTCAGCCGCTTCACACTCGTCTGCAAACCAATCCAGTGAGTGCTGGAGGTCACAAACAGATGATGCCATCAGGACCACATCATCTGCAAAAAGCAGCAATGAGATCCCCAGGCCACCGAACCACCACCCCTCCCCACCACGACTACGCCTAGATATCCTGTCCATGAATATCACATACGATTGGTTACAAAGCGCAGCCCTAGCGGAGACAAACCCCTACTGCCGAAAATCCGTACACAGCTCTCGATTTGGACATACAGGTATTGGATTTCCCTTAAAAGGGACCCCCTCACCCTATACTCCCGCAGCACCTCCCACAGTATCTCCAGAGGAACCCGGTTATACGGTTTCTCCAGATCCACAAAACACATGTAGACCGGAAAGGTAGTAAAGAGCTGGTCCCTTGTTCCACGACCAGGAAAGAAATCGTATTGGTCTTCTTCAATCTAAGGTTCAACTATTGGCCGAACCCTCCTTTTCAGCACCTTAGAGCAGACTTGTGTCTGTGTGATACCCTTATAATTGGCACACACTCTCTGGTCCCCCCTACCCCTGTCTGCCACTCCTTGGGCTCTGTCCCAGACTTCCATGCAATGTTAAAGAGGCGTGTAATCCAAGACATCCCCTCCACACCCAGAGCTTTCAACATTGCTAGACTAGACGGATCTCATCAATCCCCGGAGCTTTGCCACTGCGTAGTTGTTTGACTACCTCAGTGACTTCCACCACGATAATTGACAATAATCCCCCATCAGCCTCCAGCTCTGCCTATACCATAGAGGGCATGTTAGTTGGATTCAGGAGTTCCTTAAAGTGTTCCTTGCACTGTCCAATTACCTCCACAGTTGAAGTCAACAGCGTCCCATCCTTACTGTACACAGCTTAGATGGTTTCCCGTTTCCCACTCCTGAGGTGGCAGATGGTTTTCCCGAAACACCTGGGTGCCGACCAAAAGTCCTTCTTTGTGTCTTCTCCGAACTTCTCCCACACCCGCTGCTTTTGGACAGACCTGGTAAGCCAGGTCTGTCCAGAGTTTTCCCCCACCCCTTGACTAAATTCACCACCAGATATAGTGATCAGATGACAGCTCTGCCCCTCTCTTCACTTGAGTGTCCAAAACATGCGACATCAGATCAGATGATACGATCACGAATTCGATCATCGACTTTCGGCCTAGGGTGCTCTGGTGCACGTACACTTATGAGCATCCTTATGTTCGAACATTGTGTTTGTTATAGATGACTATGACTAGCATAAAAGTCTTACAACAAACAATCACTCCCCGTCAGGTATCTCCATCATTGCCCACGTGGCCGTTGAAGTCACCCAGTAGAACTATGGAGTCCCCAACTGGAGCCAAATACAGGACTCCATTCAGGGGCTCCAGGAAGGCTGAATACTCCGAACTATTGTTTGGTGCATATGCACTGACAACAGTCAGAGTTTTCTTCCCCTCAACCCGTAGGAGCAGGGAGGCGAACCTCTCGTGTACCGGGGTAAACAACGCAGCGGTGCTCATCCAGGGACTTGTGAGTATCCCCACACCTGCCTGGCGCCTCACACTCTGGGCAACTCGAGAGTAGAATAAAGTCCATCCCCTATCCAGGAGTACGGTTCCAGAACCAAGACTGTGCGTAGAGGTAAGCCCCACCAGATCTAAACTCCGGGAACCATCTTTATCGTGGTGGAGAGATTTGTGTGTCCCTATGAAATGTAATAATCATGTTAAAAATGTTAAAATGTGCTTTTTACTCACTGGATGGCATCGTATAGGTGTCCTCTTCATCTATAATCTCAGCGTAGTCATCCGTTTCTGCAGAGTCGTGGTGATGTTTCGGGGAGACAAAAAGAAACCAACTCAGCTGGGAAACAACCGGTACTGTGAATAAAGTTCAAGAACGGTCCGACAGCAAACTACGGCTGGAGATAGCCCAGGCGAACTTTGCATTGCATTTAAGGGCTGCTGGGAACAGCAGGGGCAGCTAGGCGCCTTGCTAACACAACAGCCACTTCATTAACGTATAACACGCGGCTGTACCGCCCTGCTACTTCCTGTGTCACTGCCTTGTTAATGTCACATAACTTGTACCTCCTACTGAGGTTAGCAATAGCAAGTAAACATATGCCCACACAGCCTTAGCGCCGTGTAAACAACTCTGAAACTAGAACATACACACTAAACTAACTATCCGTAAAACAAATCCTGTCACCGTAGCCGGCTATGAACACAGAATAGAGGAACGCAAAGTGAGGGAGCAAAAGAGAGTGAGGAAACTGTAGACAATGGTCAGTGAGGAAGAGGGGGTGAGACAAAAGGAGGGAGGGAGGGATGGATGGAAAGGTTTTCCAGAGAAACGTTGCGGGGAAAATGGGCTGAGATAGAAAATAGGCAACAGACAAATACCCAGGCATAGAGAAGGAAAGAGGAAGAACAAGGAGATAGAGAACAAGAGAGGGAGAGAGAGAGAGACAGACAAAGTGACTGAAAGAGATAACAGGCTGTCCAATAGATGATAACACACATTCCACAGTGTTAATAGGACGATTAGTAGAAATGTTTTTACCATCGCCACTAGTGTGACCTGCAGCGCCCGCATGCAGAGGACAGAGACACACACAAGAGACAGCGAGTGAGAGAGAGAGGGAGAAAGAGAGAGAGAAGGGTGTTACATTGTCAGTCTAATTCATTTGCTACAGTAGGAGGAGGATGTTCTCTAAACGACACTGAATGTTACTATCGAGAAAATGTTCCATCCAGTTGTGTCTTTCGTTTGAACACTGGTGACAGTAAAGACACAGACAGTGACTCACACACTCACACACACACAGACTAGGCTTTAAGGGGAAACTGCCTGCATGCACGCACTCACGCACACTCACGCACACTCACACACACTCATGCACACTCACACACACACAGACTAGGCTTTAAGGGGAAACTGCCTGCATGCACGCACTCACGCACACTCATGCACACTCATGCACACTCACGCACACTCATGCACACTCACGCATACTCACGCACACTCACGCATACAAAATCAGCCACAATCCAAGCCTTAGCAATCAGACAAATTGACAATCAGCCAGGACATTTTGAGAGAGAGAGAGAGAGAGAGAGAGAGAGAGAGAGAAAGCGAGAAAGAGAGAGAGGGAGAAAAAGGGAGAGGGAGAGAGGTACTTAGAAGCAAAGACAGAGAAGCTCACCTGAGACACAAACTGCTCTGGACCGCACTCCGTCCATACGTTTCTCCATCCTCCTCTCATGGTTTGACACTCTGGTGAAGAAAGAGGGGAGGAGAGGAGAGGAGTTATACAAAGTAATGGTGTTGGTGCTGACACCAGCTGCAAGTGAAAAACAAAAAGATTTCTAGTTTAGACTAACCTCCCTTTTCCATTGTACAGCACGACTCGTTACAGTCAGCCCAGCACGCTTGAACGTTGCATTTCCATTACAACCGGGTTTCCCTGCTTGAAGGTGTATCTTTAACTGATGACGCGCTTATCTTGAGCCAATCACGTTTAAAAGTAGTGCCCTCTTTAACGCACTTTGGACCCCTTTATTAGTGCACAGTCCAAAAGATTTGTCAACATGGATTTTCAGGCTACGAGGCAATATTTTACTTGTCATTGTATCAATGACAATGATGACTGGCTAAACGACTGGCGAAAACGCACTGCGGAGTTATCAGACAATCATTATTTTAAATGACTCTAGACTAAGAAAATTTGTAGATCTTTCAATTTTTCGTTTAGTAGACGCGCAATATGTCTGGGGAATATTCATACATTGAGCATTGAGCAGGCAGCATGTGGGCGTGTCTGCAATTCCTACAGAAAACGGAGAAGACGAGGTGCTGAAAGCGATCATATAAGATATAACTTTGTCCAACACAGACAAGCAGGTTCACAAGCATAACGTTGTGTAACAAACAGATTTGCTTAAAATAAATGTTTGTCTATGCCTTAAACCTCACTCTCCACGAGTGAGTTTGTTAAGCCTACACTCCATTCATTGAGAGTTGGCTATCCGATTAAGCTTTAATAAAAAGAAATCAAACTGTAGCCTAATTAAGAGAAACGCTAAAAATAGCCTAGGCTTAATATTGTGTGTCGCACGACTCGCATAAACTTTCTCTGTCAGCACCGCTAGGATTGCAATAATGAAATGATGATGAAGCCTATAACGTCACAACGGCTCACTTGGAGGCGGGCCGGCTCACTTTGGCCCCACTCCAGAGCAGGCCCATCTCTGGCGCGGCTCGGTACGACTTGGTGCGGTTAAATTGATAATGGTAACGCAAATGAGCGCGGCACGGCTCGAAGCGGCAAAATGTGCCAGTGGAATAGACACATTAGTGTGTCACTAGGACGTGACCTCATTTCTACCTCTGTCTGACAAGTGACACCTTAAACTCCACATCTACAGTACCAAAACATTTGATGGACTTACTTGGGGATAGAAGGCAGTGCGCGGTCCCCCTCTGCATATCAAACAAATCAACAAACGTATAAGAATAGTATTACATAACAGAAGAGAACATATTATTCTACAACTACCACATAATTGCAACCCTTTCTCTTAAGACAGAACAACATAACCAAAATTGACTGTACAATATACAGTATACAGTACTATCTTGCTACACCAAACCTTAATTTCCAGTAATCATTATACTGTCTAAAATAAAATAATGCAAATGGATGTCACTAATGTTAATGTGAAAAAAAAAAAAAAAAAAAAATATAT
>JAODUH010010577.1:0-18019 GCA_027564835.1 Typhlichthys subterraneus
TTAACTTATCAAATTATGATCATGATTTATGTTAGGCCAGCAGAGAAGGCCTTGCTGGCCCTGACAGCCCACCACTGTGTGGCTGCATGAATACAGTATTTGTCTACTGGCTATATTATTTTTCAGTACACTACTGTATGTTCAGTATGGCTATAACATTTTCTGCAAATTAACATTGGATTACTGTTGTGAGTTTGTTACCTTTTTAGATGAAAAACCATGAGGGTATAACATGATAGGCTGACACTGGTATGATGTAAGCAACACATATAGCTATAAATCATTATATTAAAGGGTTCCCACTAGTCACAGACATTCTGGAATATCATGGAAATTTTATAAAGTATATTTCAGGCATGGAAAGTCAAGGAATGTTGTAATGTTTTGAATCAAGTCAGGCAATATCAGGGAACTTAGGTGCTTGAGGAAGGTTACTTTCCCAAACAAAAGACACAGAAGAGGAGAGAAGAGTAGAGCATGTCTGTATTTATGACCTCAGCAGAGATAATATTAGTAAATTAAAAAAGTACATCTACAGGAGAATTTAAAAGCAATGCATTAAATTGTGTGACCTGATGCCTATATTTAGCCTTATCTTTTACATAACATGTTACCATAATTTGATGGAGAAAAGGCACAAATTGATGCTTTAAAATTGACCAGAGTGCAGGAAATTTAATGTTTGCCGGAAAGTTTATGTGGGAGGTACCCAGACCCCCCTGCTGTTATAAGGAAGTTTTCCCCTCCTTACAAAACCTAATTTAACCAGCGATTTTTTACTTGTTTAGTAAAATAGCATGACATTAATATTCTGTTTTTATCATTGTCATTCTGCCTATATTGATTACTTTTTCACGCACATCAAACTGAAAGTAAAGGAAAAGTCAAGTAATTTTACATTTGACTTAGAGTGGGAACACTGAGATTAATAATGGGTGTGTTAGGTTTACAGCTGGTGTGCGAATGACCAAGCATCGATAAGAGTGAACATTATTGGCGGTGCACAGACGGTGGGGGGGCGCCCCAAATTGTATTCTGCTTAATGCCCCATTAAAGCTTGGGCCAGCTCTTCACACACCCAAAAACACGATACAGTATTCAATGAGAATACACACATTCAGAAGGCAATCATATACATCTGCAGTGAAAGCACACAGGCACGAACACACAGACTCAGTTCTGTCAATGTTTGTGTTGTGTGTACTCCAACACAATCCTGTTGGCCTGAAGCCTCTGCAAGATGAATGTAACTTGACTCAACACATTTACCAACACAGGGCACACGTGATATGTCACTGCCAGAGCCTCACACACACCCACAGAGGCACACACACACACACACAAACATATACGCACACGCACATGCACACACACACACACACACACACACACACACACACACACTGTGGCATCTCACAGCTAAAGACATTGTACAGTATAGACTGACGGACGTGATATATGGAATGGTCACAAAATGACTCTGTAAACTATATAAATGTGTATTCTTGTTTAATTATATGCATACAATTATGTTAAATAGGTTATATATATATATATATCAGCAATAACATAATCAGAACAGAAATATCTATACAGTTTTCAGTCCCTGCTGTACTTTTTATTATTTAGCACAGATAATTCAATATTATTAAAAATGACAAAACACAAATATGATTTAAACATAACAATTTATGTAATTGCATTAATAATATTCAGCATGTTAATTAATTATTTAATATAGGAGTAGTATCCTATTAATGACAATCCATGACGGGATACAATAGAAAGAAAGAAAGAAAGAAAGAAAGAAAGAAAGAAAGAAAGAAAGAAAGAAAGAAAGAAAGAAATTCCAAATCCTAAACATTCTACTTTGTTTGTTATTCTCAACACAAAATAGGCATTGCTGTTAACAATCATTGGGAATAAATTACCAAGTTAATTGTTTTCCCATAATAAATATATGTCCAACTTTACAGCGACGTGTTTTCTGCTTCGTCACAGCACTCTTCCTTTATAGTCGGTGTGTTGACTATTTGGAATATGTCCCAGCATGATTTCCAGCCCTGTACATGACATATGCCTAACTCTAAACAGATGATAAATATCTAGGCGTCGCTTAAGGTTAAATTGAGTTCATTATTCAGGCCAATGCCCTGGTGCATTAAGCGATGCATAAATTACGCATGCTAATTATCTCGGATGGCCCACCTCTTTAACGAATCCTTTTAATTAAAATCCAACATTGTGCTTTTCCACAGGAGTGACAATATTTCAAGACCTGCCTCGGTTCACCTTCATTTTGGAGTCAATGGATCATTTAAGTAGATGAGGCAACAAGGACGCGTGTTTTAATCCATTTGAGTACAGAGCCCAGTTCACAGTTCGGACAGCACAGACACACGTTCATGGAAATCTGGAAAGACGTTAGCTAGAAATGAACAATACTAGGATGAAAACCGTACCATGGTACACTTTCAGCTTCAGCCTCACATTAAAGTCACACTAGTACAGTTAGTTAAGGATGTGTGTATATAAAATTGCGGTTTTTGTCTTTGTCTAAAGAAAGGAAATTAAAATGAAAATAATAGCTACATTGTGGATTGTTTTTATATATGCATTATGCCTATCTGCAGTTCAGTACACAAACACGTGTATCACAAATTAAATAAATTAGCCATTTAATACTGGTCTAAGTGTAAACTAAATCGTCTATATTACATTTAATTTACATTAAATTTAAAATAAAAAACTCTTGTGCGTCCTGGCGCAGCGTAAAAACCACTCCATGTTGTACAAACATATGATGGTGGTAGGGGTGTCTTAACTGGAGGGGCCACATTAAAATTCCAAAGGAGTTTCTGAACTGGTTTCCAAGTCTCCCGGTCAGCAATGTGTTTGTGGAAATAATTCTTTTTGTGTCTTTGTGAAGAAAGAGAGAAGGTCTACACCGGTGGCCCAGGCGGAGTTTGCCATTCATCTCCTCATTCATGTAAATGCGCCTGCATGAAGTGGTTGGGCCGTTTATTTGGTCTGTTCAGCAGCGAGATGGAATCCTAATGTATTTGTTTAGACTTAAGCCGCGCTTTTCATTCAGGGACAGCTTCCAGCGCAGCCCCCATGTGTGTAAATATTAGCTTCAGACATATATCAAACAGTAACATGTGTTAAAATTACCAGAAAAGGATTAGATTAGATTAGCTCACATGTGTGTAAATATTATCTTCAGACATATATCACACAGTAACGTGTCAAAATGATCAGAAGAGGATTAGAATTAAGTTACCTGCCTGGTCTAATGATAGGCCTAATAGATTTAGGGTATGTAAAGTAACATTTATCTTTCGAAACGTCTATTTTCGTTAATATTATACAACTGCTAAAATTGAAATAATATATTGAACCTGCGTGTTTTGGTCTAATTCATTTAAATTAAACAAATACTTGAATTGGAAGTGCTTTACTTGTGAGGTGACATACGTTTTTACATTATTTTCAATTCAAACTCGGTATCTTCACGCCTGTCGATTATGGATGAATGTGCCTGATTTAATTGAATACCATATAGGTTGTTTCTAATGGCCTGTTTTCTATCCGCAAAATAATAATAATAATAATAATAATAATAATAATAAAATGTGACGCATTTAATCGTCTGTAAATGTGAGGTACAGTGATCATGAATAATACACATTCTAGAAGATGTGATGTTTACAGAAACATTTTAATGGGAAAATATTTGGATGTCCAGTCATTGCACAGTGCACAGTTTAAAAGCACGCATGCTTGCAGCAAAATACAAACACAGGGTTGTCAAATAGTACATGCTCGTATTTATCCACACAACGTACAAATACAGCTGTTTAAGATGGTCACCAGTTTTTAAATAAAAAGATCCACAGACAAAACTACTAACACACCTGTCAGCTACAGATCCATCAACATCTAGCTAAAAAGTGCATTTGATTCATTTCAATGTCTGTAATAGGCCTATGCAATTATGCCCAGTGTTTCGTTTGAAGAACCTATAATAACATATATCCTATATGCTTTCAAGTCTTATTTTATAATACGTTTCTGAGACTGTTAAATTCAATTATAACAAAAAGATTTACTATTTGGTAGTTTGCATGTTGTATAGCATTTATAGTTGGTCATCTTTTTTCAGCACGATATAACTTCGTTTAATCTTTGCTTCAATTCTAGTCACACAAACCACAATGTTCTGGATTTATTATCGTGCAAGTGTAATCAGAAAATTGGTATGGAACTGGAGGAGGAAATTACATAATACAACACATGAGTATAACTCCAGTGCATAAAGGCCTGATGTATCATGTTCAAAAGAGTTTGACGCTATAGCACAGGCCCTAATCCAAACTCTGTTTGGAGAGTTTCCCATTACACTGATGAGCCATAATGAAACACATTTAAATGCAGTGCTTTCCCTATCTGTAGACAAACGTGGCATATGAAATACTGAGGGCTAGGTGTCTGAAGACTCGACAACTTGCAGTACAGTATCAATACAAGTTTACATTAACAGCACAAAACGCGAATCCTTGCCTTGGCGAGTTCGGATGTCGCGGGCGTCTTGATAAAATACTGCTTTGTAGTAGACATTGTTTTACTTGAAAGTTCGAAAATGTTTCCGTCAGTGCACGGCCACCACGGACTGCAGCGCAGATGCTGGGTTGGTGAGTGTATCGCCGGGTGTGGCGGGGCTGCTTTGGCTGGTAGCTGTTTGGGGAGAGGTGGGGCTCAGGGACTGGGGAGAGTTCGCTAGGAAGGCAGGGATGTGAGCTGACAGGGCCGGCAAACCTGGCACAGTGGCAAGCGTGGGCTTTATCGGCACGGGGATGGCGGGTAGCGTCTGACTACCGTGGCAGATCGATTTAAGGGGCATTCCGTAGGGAGAGTAGTCACTCGCCATCGTGATAGGAGCCACCGTATCCATCACACTACTGCTGTACATGTGAGGCCATGCCGTGCTCAACTGGTTGTGCAGAGGGTAGCCCGCAGACATGGACTGCATGGTGGAGAAGGCTAGCCCACCTGGCATCTTGTACTCTCTGGCGATGATGTTCTCGATGGCGAATGGGTGTTTGAATGTGGACGGTTGGGAGACGCCTATGTTGTAGCCTGTCATCTGAGGCAGGTGCGTTCCGGTGGCCGCGAGTGCACTGAGCCGAAGTTTGGCCTGTTGCTGCAGATAGTGAGCGGCGTCAGACGGCTTGTTGGGGGCCAGGTGGTCGGATGCCATCATGACTTTGAATCGCTTACGGCGCCTCAAGAAACTTCCGTTCTCAAACATGTCTCCGCAGCTGGGATGGAGAGCCCAAAAGCTGCCTTTGCCCGGTTGGTCCGGCCGCCGGGGGATTTTAATAAAACAATCATTGAAAGACAAGTTGTGGCGCAGTGAGTTCTGCCACCGCTGCGTGTTCTCTCGGTAGTATGGGAACCTGTCCATAATGAACTTATAAATCTCACTGAGAGGCAGCATCTTCTCCGGACAGCTCTGGATGGCCATGGCAGTTAGAGAGATGTAGGAGTATGGAGGTTTCTGGTCACTGTACGTATTTCTTCCCGGTCGCGGCATAATTGTTGGAGCAGTTTACACCGAGATAAAAAATGTTTCTTCGATATTAATGGCTATCACTTGAGGCTGATGCAGCCTAAAGATAACTGTCCAAAAGGCTTTGTCGGACTCCGTCCAGTTCTTCAAAACACCGTGACGCATAAAAAGCAAGGCGCTTGGTATTTGGCAGACATGATTCCTCCACACGCGCGCTTTCAGCCCAACTCAAACTGTTCAGGAAAGTTTGATGCGCTGAACTCACTGGTCCCTCCCCGCTGCGCGCGTTCCTGCGCGCTGCTGCTTCCGAAAAAAAAATCTCCGGTGGCCGGGCTCGGAGCAGCGGACGGTGTCAGTGTGTTTCCTCTCCTCAGGTCAGATCAGACGAGAAATGCGGCAGCTTCCATCCTCCCGCGTGCCGTTTGATAGCTGAACGATGTGACAGGAGTAGAAAAGATCCCTGTAGCGGCGCTTCATTAACGTGCCAATTCAGTGCAATCACATGACGATCTCGGGAGGAGGAGGAGGAGGAGGCGGAGAAGGAGGAGGAGGTGGGGGCTCGCAGGGAGAAGGGGGCACACCGTTGTTGACTTGGACCTTTTCCTTGGACGTCTTTAGCCAATGGAAGTCATTGCTATGTGAAGAATAAGCAAGGAGTCGAAAATATACGACACAATCGGATTTGAACTGCAATGGAACTCTGCGTCCATGTAAAGGTATGCACTCATAAAGCACCTCTGTCCGCGGACAGGACAGAGGCGCATATATCGATTTTCATGAACAAATAATATGCCACAGACTTTAACGATGCGAAGTTTGACGTGGCACTCGCTTGCAATTGTCTTTTGTTTTCCATTATCCTGCAAGTTTACAACTATACCAAAGAGCTTACCCACAACGATATGTCTGTAAGTGCGTTGTGTTTGTTTGTGTTATTATGACAGATCAACTTAACGGATATGTATAGTAGTGCCATGCGCTCCGCGTGCAAGTTATTTTGCAGAACAGAAAACATGTTTGATTTCCTCATAATAGAAACGTCCTCAGAAATTAATTATATTTCATAATACGTAAGCAGCAGCCTATATTAATTCAAACCAACAATAGTTTCAGAAATGTGTTTACATAGGCTATTTTTTGTCATGTCATGAATTAAATGGATGGGTCTCATGGTGTCGTTAAACCTAAGAATAACACGAAAAGGCCTATGCTTAAAACGGTTACACATAAAAATAAGGCAAACTTTCTGGAAGAATAAATCACTGTGACAATGGTGTGAAAAGTGTATAAAACACCAATAAGTCAATTATGGGAGTGTGAACCCCGAACGGAGGCTTAATCTGATCAATGGACATTCTTCTGCCCGGGTGCCTCATGCAGTGACACCTTTCTGCATGGCGAGTTTGCAACAACGGGGACCACACACACTCGCGGATTCGTCCATAATGTATGCTAATTTCGTACTCAGTGCGTCCGTCCGCACAGCGGAGGTTTTTTTTCTTGCCGTGGCGGGCTGCCTGCTCCTGGACCAACGAGAGTCAGGAGGATCAGGTGATGAAATGGCGATGGCGATGGCGCGTGCAATGCAATCTATAAAAGGCTAACTACAATAGGGCATATATGAGAATGCATGTCTTATAAAATCGAGAATATTTTACAACAATATGTCTATATAACGCATAATAATAATATGAATACTAGTACCAACAGCAACAGCAACAAAAATAAGAATATACGAATAATAACAATAGGCTAATAAGAATAATAAGACAGAATAATCAATATGCAGTATCCTTTATATGCTCTATGTTGGTTATTGTGATTATTAGGCATTAGCCTAATAATTACTGTGCGGTTGACTTGATGATAGCTGAAATATTCACTGACATTTTCTTTTTCTAACCTTAACTTATATTTACTAAGTTAGGACTGGATGTAAAGTGTATCTTTCGCAGCCGTTATTCTGAACATATGAACTGCATGAAAGGAATCAAGCTCATGACTGGATCAGATGGAAAACGTGTCAACTTGGCTCATTTGTAGAGGAACAAAGCTTGGCCGAAGCAGAATTGCATTGCCCTTGTGAATGATTCTAGGTCTGAAGTACGAAGGGGACGGGGGACTATTTTGTGCGCGTCTCTAAAAAGGACTCACAACAAAAGCGTCCCTCGCAGAATCTCCAAGTGGAGTAGCGAGGCGTGCCGTCCCTAGGGTGACGGGCACAAAGGCGCGGGTCAGATTCATGAAAGGACGGATCGAGGAGCCACTTTCACACGTCTGTCCTAGGACGGACAAAGGAAAACAAATGTGGCTGCCGCAAAAGACTCGCTGTGCCTGCAAAGGCAACAAACTATAGCTGAATATCGTTAGTCCAAAGATAAGTAGTGAAATGTAAATCGGCCTCCATTATGCATTAACATGTCCACCACAATGGAGAAGTCTATATGTAGTCCGCTAAAAGGAATGCTGATTTGTAAACCCTCAGTATATGAGATGTAAAATTTCATGTAGGTTTCATTTTGCCCAAGAGATGCTGGAAACGCAACACGTGTTGAAGAAGGCCTTCTTATACAGATGTGTATTTCCCCTAAAGGTCCAGCAAAACATTCCCTTAATAGGTGAATCGGTTAATTGCTATAACATAAGAAAGTATCCTACTTTAAATGTCAACACATTATTGTTATTATTATTATTATTATTATTATTACGTTAAAATATATTCTAGAATCAAAAACGTATTATTGAAATTGGGGAAAACGCCATTATACATAACAGAAATAATAATAATAATAATAATAATAATAAAAAAAAAAATAATTCCACTTAATTGATTCGCTGTGCGCGCACGACATAAATTATTTTGAGGTGGCGCTCTTAATGAATTGTGTTATAAAGTGTAGTAGTATAGAAGTCAATTTATGAATATTCAAGAAGACGTCAATTAATTAGCAGGAGAGTTCACATTATGGCACTCAAAGCCCTTTAAGTGCTAAGTGTGTGTGTGTGTGTGTGTGTGTTAGGGGTAACATCAGTTTAGGCATGTTCATATATTTTCACACAATATCTGCACGGATCTGCTTAATTAAGTAAAGAGGAAACGTTAAGTTACACAAATAGGCGACGATAATTTGTCTTGAGAAAAAAATGTTTATAGGGTTATGCTGAAGAGATATATTAAAGAAAAGTCATTATTAGGCTAAACGCTGTATAAACCATTAATGTAAATAGATCCTAAATAATCATAACAACAGACAATTAGCTGTGTTTATATACGTAGGCCTACATGATGCTGGTAAAACAGTCAGCCATCATTGTATCAAAATATTTAAATTAGAATATTGGTGCGCACGTGGGCGGTGGGTGGGTTTGTGGTAATATGTTTGTGTGTGTAAACACGTGTGTTTGGAGGAAGGGGTGATAAATAGATGAATTGGTGAATTAACATGCATGCAAAATTAATTAGCTCATCCGCAAAGACATTACACACACTACCTGGCAAAAGAAGAGCCTGCCGGCGTTTTCGACATATGCTGGGATTATGGGTAATTGAGTGATTACATAAATTAAGGGTGCCTATTCATTTAACTGCGAAGGGAACTCCACTAATTAACCAAACACTGCAGGTCAGGAGTAGGATTGAAACCTCGCCCAGATTATGACAAGTTTTACTGTCCCCACAAGATTTCTGCCGAGTTTATGCCATTGGAGACAGGTAGAATGTGATTTCCCAAATATTTAAATGCTCCGCGATATGCTAAATGATAGATCCCTGGCATTGGAGATATTACCTCTTTAAATTAAGACGGTGTGAATAGACGTTCACAATGTATATATTTAAGTCATTCTTTTCACAATTGTATAACTGTAAAACATTGAATATATACAATATAAAGAAAAAAGATAGAAAATGTTACGTTCATATGTCAAATTATATGATTATGCATAAACCGAACTAATAAATGGTATAAAATATTTATATAATTAGGAGAATTTACCGAAAAAATTAATTATTTGTAGATTATAACCATTTATAACGAAATGGCATGTGGTTAGTAACATTATAAACCTTTAGAACCAGCAGCATGAGGTTAAATTAATAATTTAATTTGATCCATGATACCCCAAAAACAGTCCATAATATTTAGTCAATGACTACAGAGACATATGCAGTAAATCATGCATTTTATATGTAATAAAAGGAAATCATATAATGCAATATAACATAATTGAATAAAAACATAAGTGTTCTTGATCCCCATTTCCACTGGTAAACGCATTGTGTCTAATGAAGATATCCTGCCAGCTGTGGTCTAGTCTCAACATCTGGCGGCTGCTGCCACTGTTTGGACCCAGATCTTCTCACAGCTGAAAAGCAGCTGCTGCAGAGATGGATGCCTTCCACTCAACAACTGTACTATATAAGGGATACTTATGCATATGTGGGTGAAAATGTGCTCTAAAACAAAATGTGTGTATTTGTGTGTCTGTGGTTGTGTGAGACTCAGCATTTATAGTTGTTTGTAGGATTCAGTAAGCATGGACGTGCTCGCAAGCACACGGCACACATGCACGCACACGCGCGCACACGCACACACACACACACACACATTGTTTTGAGAAAGATAAATTATTTGTTCTTTGTGTTACCAGGTCAGACTGGTCAAAGAGAGCTGAAGGATGCCGTGTTTTAACAATCAGGTTATCAATAATGCCACTAACACTGTTTTCTTTGGTGTTATAGAAGGAGAGTGCTACATAAGAGAGGCCATCCACGGTGGATTTATTATTATATATGTTTTTCATTCATCTTTGCAAAGGTGAAAGATGTGTTTCTTAATCTGGCTATGTTTTAACATTATTTTTATTTTTATCTCAGCACATACACATTCCAATTTTAGTGCTTTTCTTTATGATGTAATGTATGTAATCTAAGTGATTTTCTGCAATAAATAAATATTTGAAAAAGTATTTCATGTCTATTTTTGATTTCATGCATACTGTTATAAAACAGAGATAAGAACATTATGATTATGTTTTTCTGCTTTCTATATCTTGACTTAGTGGCTAGCAGCAATCAAGGTCACGTAAAGTCAAGTAAATATTATATTTCAGGTGACATTTCACAAAATATGATTACAAATTACATAAAGACAAAAAGAAAATAAGAAAATAACTAAGACAAGGAAAAAAATAACATCATAAGACATACCTAAATGCAAAACTCAGCATGCTTTATAAAATGAATAATACAAAAAAGATTTGTTAAAAGAATATATATTTACTGTATATAATTATATCAGTGAGACTATTGCAGGTGAAGAGACAGTGCAGTCATGCAGTGTCTTAAACTAAAAAGTTTAAAATGTTATGTAACGGCATTGTCTGAAGATTTTGATGAATATTAGCATGGTAGAAGAGGCTTGCAACCAGAAACTCAGGTATATTTTGTTTCATAGTTAGTTATTATTTTTCCTCTTATAAAGGGGTGTATTGTAAGCCTTGCTTGGTCAGAAATGTTTTTTGTAAGTAAGGATTGGGGGGAAAGCAATGAGCCGCAGCTTATAGCTTCACCTGTAAAGGGAAAATATGTACAGTAGAATAATTTACTCAACACTCCAAACAGTTATCATATCACCAGAAGGTTGTGGTGTCCACTCCTATCACAAGAAACAAGGAAATGCACAGTCCCTCCCCCTTCCTCTTGAGAGTGTCAATATTTCTGTTGTAACTTTACAGTCATCAGCATTAAAAAAGCCAACTGCAACTAACATTAAGGCAAGAAGGCAAGAAGAAAATCCAAATGTAATCCAAACTGCTGAAAGGCTTAGAGTCAGTTTAGATAACACTGATATTTTATAATCTTCACGTATGATGCTTAGCCTACAGTTTGGAGCGAGAGAACAGCCACTACAAAAGCTAAAGAATACATGTGTTTTTAAAAGAGATGTAAATGTCTCAGTGGTGATGGATGATCTAGATAAGATGGTGATCTGAAATATATTATATTGAATTATATTATATATGTTGGTAGGGTTTGTGTTGTTTAATATCTCAAAAATTATGTTTTCCATTGTCCAAGTCAGTTAGCATTATCAGCTGTTTACCTAACTTTGTCTAAAAGTCAACATCAATCTTCATACCTTTACTTGCCAAAAGATGCCTCCAAGTATTTAATTGCTTTACAATATAGCCTAATCTGGAATTATCCATCTTTATAACTATATTGAATATGAACAAACTGTTTCACAAGCACAATGTTTGTGTAAATACAGTAACAGTTTCATTGAAATTTTATTTTTCTGGTCGATGTGACATGAAATCCCAAAATGGCTTGACAACTTGGTGAAACATTCAGCATTTTCAATTATTAATCTTAGAACTGCTATCCGCTCTAAGAATATGTCAAAGCATATATGGCAGCTATTTGTTTTTCTTATGTTGCTTTTCAAAATTATCGGGCAACGTCACTTCTGGTTATTCACCGAACAGACAAATATAACAGGACTTCAAATGAATACCCATCTTGAGCTTCTGTGGAAGTACTGGAAAATAGTGCTCATGTGACTGCTTGTATTTTTATGAATTGCAATGGCATCACATGGACAAATAAAAACATTGCATTTAAAGGTGATTTAATTTTTATGTTGCTGAATTTGTTGTAAAAAATGCAATCTTTATTTCGGTATAGGTAATATTAAACTAATTTATTTATTTGATCTCACAAATTCAGAGTGAACAATTCAGGTTGAGCAATCCAGTTAAAACATGCAGGTATCTCAGGAAGAGCAATGAACACACTATTTACAATATTGACGCCAATTGACATTGGCAATACATTGCTCATCCTGCAATACCCAGATGATGGTCAATGTTACAACATTAATTTCTCCACCTGGACTTCTTGACTTGAATGTCTTGACCTGAATATTTTTACCTGAATTTGTGAGGTTGAAGTTAGGTTTAGTATTAGGCCTACCTACCAAATAGTAAATATTGTATTTCTTACAACCAAATTCAGCAACAATTAATGCAGTTATAGTGATGTTCTTTATTCAAGTCATGTAATTCAACATGGCAATTTGCACTGAGGACATTTCTGCATTGAGGACACTATTATACTTCCTTAAGCGTCACTACTGTTTAAATGTCCTAGTTGTTTAGGCAGCTAAAAAAATATATATTTTTAAATGTATACATTTAATAATTTAGCGCTTTAACAATAATACGTAACTTGTGTCAAATAAATGACAAAATTAATATCAAGAAAACATTTGCAACAAATATGGGCCTGTAATACTGCTGATTCAAATCTCAGTATAATTTAAAGAAACATATGTCTAAATGTAATTTGTTACTTATAGACCTTTAAAAAAAACCTTGAACCTGAGAACTTGAAGTAAACATTAAAATATAAATTAGTCACTGGCAGCGGAGCAGGAATAACGGCGTTGGCAGATATATGTGTGCTTGTGTGCATTCTTTGTGGGCCCATTGTTTATATACAAGGCACCAAACCCACACCTCTCTGGATCTGCTGTTAGCATAAAGCTCCATGCACACCAAGCAGAAACAGTCCTCATCCTCAGAAAATTGAGATGGCTGACGCCTCCTTTTTGCCATTCTAATTTTCACACTAGACGTCTTCCATTTAGATGTGCAAAACCTTTTTTGTTTTTGCAGACTTCTCCTCCTTCAACATAGTTTTCTCAGGTAGTTTCCTCAAGCTCACACTTTTACGCTTGCGTTTGACTTTTGTTCCACCTGTCCACTGTCCAAATTTCGGGAAAAGACACAACTTCTATAAAGTGCTGCAGGTAGAGGTGCCGTGCTCGGGCCAGGCAGTGGGCTGCAGGTAGGTGGATGGGCAGCGCTTGGACCAGGCAGTGGGCTGCAGGTAGGTGGATGGGCAGCACTTGGATCAGGCAGTGGGCTGCAGGTAGGTGGATGGGCAGCGCTTGGATCAGGCAGTGGGCTGCAAGTAGGTGGAGGAGCAGCACTTGGACCAGGCAGTGGGCTGCAAGTAGGTGGAGGGGCAGCGCTTGGGCCAGGTTTTGGTTGGTCAGTGACACTTGCTGGTGCTAACTCAGACTCTGAAAAAACCTCACTATTGAAAAGCTAGGTTCTACTAACCCAAAACCCTTCCTGAATGTCCAGAGGTGTTGCTCTCATATCTGGAATGTCATACATTGTCATTGTCTTCCCAGGGCTCCTTAACATCCAGGATTCACAGGCAGTGTTTATTTGTTTTTTTAATGGCCCATAAACTGATCCAGTGGTTGAAGGCGGTGTGAGCAATGTGGAGGGAATGAGAGCAAGACAACACCGTTGTCCTTGGCAAGACTGAGGCCATTGACAAACAAATGTAATACATGGTTGTCTAGAAGCAACAAAGATGGCTTCTCCATAGCTGTCTGGGTGTGTTGTACATAATGTTGAAGGAAGTCCACAAAATGTAATTCCTTCATCCAGCCAGAAGAATTTGCTCCTCCCTTACAACCAACAGGCCCTTTGAAAGTAATTGCGGACATTCACTATTGGGAAAATAACATATGGTGGAAAGCCATTTCCAATGGCAGAAACTGCGCATGCTACATGCTAAGCCTTTTTCAGATATCATTATTGAGCCAAGCTGTTTGAAACCACACTGTGCCACAATCTTGGTCTATGGACAGTAGTCACACCTGTCTCGTTCATGTTCCTATGTCTTCTGGACCAAACTTGTACCTTGTGCCTTGACAAACTACCCAAACCTGAGTTTTTAGATACTATTGTTGATAGTATAGCTTGTTGGCTGACATAGCAACAACTATAAGATATAAACCTTTTACTAACTCTTCCCTTTAACTTTCAAAGGTTTAACATATAAACTGTTTCTACTAAATAAAGCTTACAGCAAAAAGAAAAGAATGTGAAATATTTTCTTTAATTAAATCCCGCTAAATTGTGACAACCTACCCCACTCTGAGTGTTTAGATACATTTGTTGCTAGCTAGCTTATTGACAAAGCTGGCATAGCAAAAATGAATGTCTCACCGTCAGCTCTGACTGGCGTGGATTAACCTCTTAACAGAATATGTTATTCTAATCTTAATCAAGTAGTGCTTTTGTTGCCGTTATTAAAAGAACAACTCATTGCTTATGTTTTGAACCGTTATTACCGTTACCGTTGCGTTATTGAGAGAATATCGATCACGATCACGCACGTATCCAATTGAGCCACTGGCACTGATTTGGAGAATGTTGGCCATATAATCTACATATTTGAAGTATGAATAGTATAAATATTTAGGCTACACAAAGCGTATTGCACTGAATGCAATGTATTGCTAATGGTTAAAATTCCTTCTTGAACTGTGTGGTGGATGGTATGCCATCCACATCTTGAGCAGTTGGCAGCACCATGTATTCTTTCCTTTCTTCTGTTATAAACACATTTAGCATTACACCAAAATTCCAAAATTCCTTCTAGAACAGTCTAGAACTAGTTTAGTTATGGGAACAGCAGGGCTTGAATAGGCCTACTCATATATGTATTATTGTTATGGTTGTTGTTATATGCTATTGTATCTTATGAGCAGGTTATATGAATAGCCTAGGTAATAATTTTATAATTTCATATAATTACAACTTCCCTAGGCTATTGAATTCAGGCTGCATGACATGACAAAGATGTTATATAGCTGTAAAAGTCAGACTGAACACATCTGGAATCATTGTAGTTTGATGGTTGAAACCAACATAGTTCAAACCATTGTCATACTAACATAGTGTGGCACCTTTGGGAAACAGTCGTACTTCGGATGTTCGTTAAATCAACGATGCATAGTACGATGTAAATTCAATGCTAGCCTTTGTCGTTCGTTGTACGGGAAATGCAACCCCGGTCTCCCCTAAAATTGCATGGGATGTGGTTTGCCAGTCAGAGCTGGTAATGAACAGGGGTGGGTAGTTGCTCTACAACCAGACAAAGTCACTGCATCGATCATGTTAGAATCACATAAATTTGTGTTTGTTTGTTCAAGTAGGTTGAACATTGGCTTTGTTCAACATGTTTTGTGTTGCTCTTGATACCCGACCTGTTTGTTGTTCCAAAAATATATTTTTGACGGCATGCTACTCCATGTGCACGTGTTCAGTATTTAGTATAATGTTCACTGAATTAGTACAGTCTATTCTATATTTTAATAGCATGTCCCATATAAAATGCAATGCATTACAGGCATGTACACATGCCTATAGGTCTGATTTTTTTGTTAGAACATAACTTGTACTGTCTACTTTCAATGCATTTCAACATAATGTTATACACCAATAGCCTCAGTTCATACCTGGTACAGTATGTACCTGGCTTCGTGGTATGAAGAGGTCCCTGGGTTGATCCCTATGGCTGAGCCCATGAAGCAAAGTATTCAGTGAGCCAGGTGTCCTGAAGTCCGAATCAACATAAGGCTTCTGGGCTCACACACTCTGATATAATACAATGTGTGAGTGCTAATGCCCCAGTGAGATGCTGCTCATTGGAAGACTGACAGCATGGGTTGTATCACACACGCACACACACACACACACACACACACGCACACACACACACAGGCTCAGGAGGTCACAAGTGTGTGCTTAACCTTTGACCTTTTTCCTGAGTGTTTATGTGTCCAGTGTTAAAAGTGAAAGACTCTAGCCTTGATGTTGACCCTTTTTTAGGAGCAAAATGCCTAATGCCTGATGTATCTGAAATAATGTCACATAGCAGGTAACAGCTCAATATGAATCTATATTGTTCTAAATTTTCATCACTTTGCAGTGGCACAGTATAAATAAATAAATGTGGTAAATGTTAATATTCATTATATTTTGGGCATATTCTTGGATTAGAGAAACAAGATACAGTATGCATTTTGTGCATGATCGATTCAAGGTACCTCTTCCTGTCTGTCCATATTGATATTAGAGAAAGTATATATTTATGCTGTTCTGACAAAAAACTGCTTAACAATAGCCAATCAAAACTGAGAACCACAGACGTGCATCTTCCCAGAATTCCTCTCATCCTACTACATTAGTGTGCTTAACATGTATATGTGGCCGACACTTGACACAAGAGCTGACCTGCTATTGATGGGGGCTTTCTGTTGGAGACCAACCCCCCATCCCGAGTCCCATCCACCCATATTCAGACTGAATTAAACCTGCAGTTGACTACAAAACACACCATTTCTACAAATACATCAACTGACTTTAGAGCCAGGAGAGGAGATGAGAGGAGAGGAAAGGAGAGGTGGCGAGACAAGAGAAGATGAGACGAGATTGCAGGAGAGGAAATTAGAGGAGGAGACAAGGAGGTGACTATTGGGCCAGGCACCATGCCGTGCCGTAACAGCCATGACACATTTGGTGACCAATTAATTTATTTCTTAATAAGGCTTGGCTGTACCTGAATGGGTTTGTACAGAGGGGATGTTGGGAGCAGAGAGAGGCTGCTTGTTATTAATCCACAGCAAATTAGAGGCTGATTTGTTCACGACTGGAATATTTAAATTCTAACAATGTGAGGTGAATTAGTTACGTGTTTGTTCAGTTACAGTCTAATAAGATCCTTGCACATTCGGTAGAGGAAACACTAGTGTTTTATGTTGTATAGTGGTGATACAGGGTTTCCGCATGGACACAGTGCCACATTTTAACAAAATATATATTTAGTTTCCTTACTGAACAGTTCTACTGACACAGCTAGGAGTGAGTGATGGTTGGAGGGCCTTCCAAAATGTGACTTTGTTAGTGTTTCATTCAAATGAAGCCACTTTAATTTTTATTTTTGTTGTACAAAGTAGGCTACTGTACAAAGGTTTGCGAAGAAACTATGTCAAGTCAAGTCAATTTTATTTGTATAGCCTGTAATCAAATTACATATTACAAGCCAAATTTTCACATGAAAATGAACAACAACCCCTTAACCTGCTCCTTTCCCCGGGCAAGGACATTTTAAAAAAACACATAGGCATAAAGGAAAAAAACCTTGGGAAGGGACCACAACATCCATCCTTCCAGGACGGGAAGCAATAGGAGTGGATAGGGCAACAAGAATTTGCAAATATATTTGGAATTAAATGCATCACATTAAATAAGATGAATTAAATGTTTTGTAGTTGTCAGTCAAAAGTAATAATGACTAATGCCACACTGATCCCTGTTTTGGACATGTCTGTTCAGGTCTGGGATGTTTCCTGGTTTTAGTCATGACCATGATCTGCCCACCATACCTTGGGTCTTACAGCACACAGCCCCCTTCACAGGAGACATGGCTGCAGCAAAGACGGCCACTGCCATCCACACGTTGTCCAATAGCACAGCAGCATCTCCCCTTGATGAAACTTCAACACAGTGTGCAGGGTCATGACAGCATCTCCTCTCGATGAAACATCAACACAGTGTTCAGGGTCATGACAGCAT